>JAJSRW010001692.1:0-42721 GCA_022414725.1 Microglena sp. YARC | reverse complement strand
TGAGAAGGGAGGGAGAATGGGAGCGAAGGGGAGGTGAGGAGGAGGGGGTCGAGTGGGGAGGAAGGGGGAGGGACGGTGAGGTTCGGAGGGAGGGAGGTGAGGGAAGGGGAAAGGGAGGGAGGAGGGAAAAGGGAGGGGGATAAGGGAGAGGGAGGGACGGGTCACAGTTTAAGTGTGCGGAGGGGTGTGGGGGCAAGAAGGGATGCGAGCTGCTTGGTGCCTTTGAAAGTTAGGCTATACGATCGTTCTAGTTCAAATCACAGAGGAGGACCACAGGTTGGAGTCAGGAGAGGATGCAATGGACAAGGATGGAGGGAGGGAGGGAGTCACTGTTGTGGTGGTGGGTGGTGGTCCGGCTAATAGAATGGAGGCGAGACTTATGTTGGCCCCTTATGGCAAGTTAGGTACATCTCATGTTCCATCACAGAGGAGGACCACAGGGTTTGGGGTCAGGAACAATGGATGCAATGGACAAGGTGGAGGGAGGGAGGGAGGGAGCATGTGTTAGCGGTGGGTGAGGCAAGACAGACAGACCTTCTTGGTGGCGCCTTAGACGAAGTTAGGAACCATCTCTGTCCAGCACAGAGGAGGCACAGGGGCGTTCCCAGCACAGGGGGTTTTCCCAGCACAGGGGTCCCAGCACGAGGGGGGTCCCAGACAGGAGGAGGACGCACAGAGGAGGAAACGGCACAGGGTCTGGGGTCAGGAGGGGAGGATCGCAAATTGATAGAGCGGTGGAGAGAGGGAGGGAGTCGAACTGTTGGTGTGTGGTGGTGGTCGAGCAAGAAAGGAGACGAGAACTTCTTGGTGGCCTCTATTGGCAAGTTAGGTAAACCATCTCAGTTTCATCACAAAGGAGGACAGCAGTCAAGGGTCAGGAGGAGGATGCAATGGATAAAGGATGGAGCGAGGGAGGAGGAGGGAGGGCGGGATCGCAGTTTGGGGCGGGGAGAGGTGTGGGGGGGCGAGAATGGAGGCTAACTTCTTGTGGCCCGAGTAGATGAACAAGTTGGGTACCGATCCCTGGTAGGTTTTTCATTCCCATCAGCAAAAGGAGGACCACAGGGTGGGGGTCACGAGGAGGATGCAATGGATAAAGATGGAGGGCATTGTTTCCGGGTAAATTTAATCTGCCAGAGTACGGCGAGCAGTCAAACTGCTGGCTGAAGCTATGTAACCAAGTCCAAGTTATGGATGGAGTGAGGGAGCCAATGTTTGGGTGTATAATCCACACCCTTTCATACAAGCCCTAGGCGCGTCACAGCGACGCCGCAAATTGGTGGAAAATGTTGGCTGTCGGAGCGACAGAATTGAGTGCGCGGATCGAAACCAGGGTTATAACACAGGGCCTAGGGGCCAGTAAAGCCCAGGGTTGGAACGTGACGGACAAACAAACAAAAGAGGTAGACAAAAGACAACGGGGGTGACTCTGGGTGCGCCCGCCCGCCCAGAAGGGGGGGGGGGGGGGGGCTAACTGCCCAAAAAGTTGGGCTGGCCTCACCAAGGACCTGAATGCCCCTGAGTCAACACAGCTTCCAAACAAGAGGAGGGAGGGAGGGAGGGAGGGAGGGAAGGAGAGGAAAGAGGGAGGGAAAAGAGTGGAGGCCTGACCTGATATCATGATGACCCTAAACCCTCAAATATGTTTCAAAGCGCATTGACCCTAAACCTCAACTTGGTTAACACAAAACAAGAGGAGTGAGGAGGGAAACAGTGGAGGGCGCACAAGGAATCTGATGACCCTAAACCCTTAACTTGGTCAACACAAAACAAGAGGAGAGAGGAGGACATGTCCTAAACGCGTCGCAAGCGATGCAGACAATGGTGGAGAGTGGGTTCGAAATTTTTGGCAAAGTTCGAGCTGCTCGAGGTTTGGAAGGGTGGAGAGTGGGTTGGAACATGACAGACAAACATTCAATCGGACAAAGCGGTGACCCTGGGGGCTCCCGCCCCCAGAAGGGGGGGCTCCGCCTAAAAGAGTGCAGGCCTCACCTGGGATCCGATCCTCCTGACTCATCACCCACCGCCTGGTGCATGTGCATGCCGGGATGTACTTGGTGATGCAGGGGATACATCCTCCGCCCATAGCTTGCATTTGAGGTTGGTATGAATACTGGGCGCCTGCATGAGGAGCACGTGGAGTAGGTGTGTGAGTTGATATGGGGAAGTGGGTGAACATCTACTGGATAGCTCCAAGGGCCAGGTTGATCACAGTTTCTTTTGGGGGGCTACACGTAGCAGCTTCTAGGTAGCTCTCTTTCCCTGTCCTTGAGCAAACCTGAAGCTAGCTAGTGCGTCTGAAAGCTGATCTGACAAGCTTTTCCAATGCAGCTTTTTATCATTGGGTTTGGACCCAGCGGCTGGCTATTGGAGCTGGCTGGAAGCTGCCATGAGTAGCCCAAATAGGAAACAGTGAGGTTAATGTAGGTATAATCTCCTTATTCACCCATTTCTCCATGTATAGTTTATATACTATATGAGTAATATGGTCCAGTATATACTCTATTAGTAGTACGCATACATTCCATTAGTATAGTATATATAAGTACATCTAGTACATGGGTAGTATGTAGGGACCGGCAAATCATATGATGCTGACCAAAGACCAGTATGATATCATATGATATCATACAAAATATCATATGATTTAATATCATATGATGTGATGCCGTAGGTCAAAGTTACCTGGTCAGACCGCCGGCATCGTATGATATCATATGATATCATATGATGACTTGATATCATATGATATCATATTGCCTATCCCTAGTAGTGTAGTATGCAGTTTGTAGCACATCTAGTATGTAGTACATCTAGTACATGGTACATGTGCAGTGTAGTATGCAGCTTGTAGCACATCTAGTATGTAGTACACCTAGTACATGGTACATGTGCAGTGTAGTATGCAGTTTGTAGGACATAAAGTATGTAGTACATCTAGGACATCGTACATGGGTAGTGCAGTATGCAGTTTGTAGCACACACGGGTAGTATGTAGTACATGGTAGAAAGTAAAAGAGAATATGGGTAGTATAGTGTATAGCACATGTAAAAGGTAGTACATGGGAAGTACAGGATATAGTATAGAATAGGTAGTATATGGGTAGTATAGTATATATGATATAGTACGTAGTATATTGTATATTTAATGTAGTATATAGTTTATATAATGTAGTATATAGTATGTAGTCTATTTAATGTAGTATATGATACCAACATCTGCCGATTCACTTGATTACCTATGATTTCAATATGATGGTGGTGGTAGTGGTGGTGGTGATGGTGATGGTGATGGTGATGGTGATGGTAGTGGTGATGATGACGACGACGGCGATGATGATGATGATGATGATGATGATGATGATGATGATGATGATGACAGTGCTGGTTCTGTTCAATATGTTATAGATTGATTGTTCTGGTCTAGCAGGCAGGCAGGCAGGTCTACTGAGTAGGGGCCGGCATATCATATGATTTTGACCGAAGGCGGGTATGATATCATATAATATCACACAAATTGCATCATATGATATTGTGTACAAATGGTAACTTATGCCTAGTCAGACTGCTGGCATCATGTGATATCATATGATATCGTAAGGTGACATGATATCATATGATATCATATTGCCGTTCCCTAGGTTTAAGGCAATTATCACCTGAGAAGGTGATTCTGTCAATTCTGTCAACCGGGCTTGTTCAAAGGTACTTCAAAATATTTGTTTTGCGGCGTGAACCTAAGATCCAAATCTAAGTTTCGTGAACCAGAATATTTTATCTAAATCCAGCAGACAGGCAGGTCCGGCAGGCAGGCAGGCAGGTCTACTGAGCCACCTTCATGAGGTTGAACATCCATTCATCCAGCCATGCATCCATTAACCAATAAACCAACCCAACCACCTCCTGAGCCACCTTCACAAGGTTAAACATCCATTCATCCATCCATGCATCCAACAACCAATCAACCAACCCAACCACCTACTGAGCCACCTTCACAAGGTTAAACATCCATTCAGCCATGCATCCATCGGCCAATCAACCAACCCAACCAATAAACAAACTGACATGCTTGAGAGTAGACCAACAAGAGCCTACAATAGCACAAAGAACCCCTTCACCCCAGCTCCCCTTCATCCCAGCATACAGAACCCCTTCACCCCAGCTCCCCTTCACCCCAGAAATTCAGCTCCCCTTCACCCCAGAAACTCTTCAACCCAGAAACTCAGCTCCCCTTCATCCCAGCATACAGAACCCTGTCACCCCCAGCAACCCTTCACCCAGAAACTCTGCTCCCCTTCACCCCAGAAACTCTTCAACCAAGAAACTCAGCTCCCCTTCACCCCCAGCATACAGAACCCCTTCACCCGAGCACCCCTTCACCCCAGCGCACAGAATCCCGGCTCACCTTCAGGAATGCCACTGAATTGATAGGGGCCACCAGTGAAGTACTGCGTGGGCGCAGGAGAAAACGAGCCTGGTTTCTGACCCTGGTGGGGGGGGAACAGCAACCCATGAGGCGTTAATGAAGAAGTCCCACTCAGGCTATGTCGAGGCTGCCCAGGCCAGGAACTCCCTCCACCTCCCATAGTATCCATGTAGCCCCGCATGACATGGGAGACATGCTGGGGCGGCATCTGCATTTGCTGCTGCCACTGCTGTTGCTGGTGTTGCTGTGCTAGGGGCAATGAGTGGTGCGATAACTGGTCCATGGTCATGCCAGGCATGTAAGCGAATTGGGGAGGATGCCCTGGGAGGTTGGCATGCTGCTGATGGGCAGCTGGGAGTTGGTCAAGCTTGTTCATAGAGCCAAGCCCGGGCAGGTGCTGACCCGGCTGGAGATGAGCCTGCTGCTCCTGTCCCTGCCTCATGTGCATTTGTCCGAAATCTGGGTAGCTTGGATGCGCATGATGATGCTGAGCTGAGATGTGAGATTGCGAGTGCTCCAGGGCGAAAGTGGGCATCCCTCCGTCCAGGTGGCACATCGCATTGCCCCCTCGCAACAGATTCTCGGTACTGCCCAGTGGATTATTGGCCATGCTGGCACCTGCTCCCCCGCCTTCCATAGAATGGTAAACTAACCCGCTCCCCTGCAATCGGCTCTGCTCCGTTGCAAAGTTAAGCGCAGGAGGTGTGGCGGCATTCCGTGCTGCTGCATCTCCGGGTTTACAGAGAAAGCTAAGACTACAGAAGATGGCAACTGGGGTTGGGTCAACGGCCAATCCAGCTCATGATTTCGGAATGATGCGCAATTATTGGTTGATGGATTTCGTTCTAGGTCTGCCTGCATACTTTAGGACTCGCCCAATCCTCCGCAAGCATGAAATATCAGAAGGAGGAAGGGATTCAAGCAGTAAGCGCAAAAAGTTGTCAGGGTGGGAGCGTAGCGTATGATTTGCACGGCTTAAATAGTCGGCTCGCTCCGAAAATCATCAAATCATTTACGGAGTGTCTAGAAACTCGTCAGCTGGGGATAAGTATCTCGCCAGCCCGCCGTCCTTTGTAGGGAGATTTAGGGATTTAGTTGGTGAGGCAAGAAGTAGGATTGCATGCAGCGTCTGTATTGCCTGTAGTGTAACTTCAATTCAGTGTGCGGCCGGTGTAGAGGCCGTCTCAGCAATGTTGGGGGGAATATGAAGCTGCAGCGCTTTTGAATGTAGGTAGGGTTCGCGGCTGCTCGATCGATGGGAGCTCGCTGTTTGTAGGGACGCGACAATCAATTAAGTGTCTGGAAGATAGATACTGGCGGTGGCAACTAGGATTTGCTCACCTGCACAGACAATCTGTCTATATCACAACGGGTGGTGACGTAGGCATGGTAGGATTTGCTCCGCTGGGGATAGGAAAGAAGGATTCATAAAGCCATTTCCTTGGCTGTAATCTTCCATGTGTTCACTCCCTATCGTCTTTGTGCAGCGCGCCTCTCAGAATGGCGACCGTAAGTAGAACTCATGAGATGCTGTTATTATTTTACGGCCACATAGATCTGTGTCACGAGGTAGACTTTGATATTCACGACCTGTCCACGAGGCACTGGATGATTCGTACTGATTTTTAGATTTTGTTTTCACTTTCACAGCGCTCGCGAATCAGCACCAATATCTTTGCCTTGAGATAAAGGACGGCAACAGCAACGCAACAGCGGTAGCTGTTGCCCTCTACCGCTGTTGCCGCTCAGCCTTACATTTCCGTCCTATCAAGTTTACCGAAACAATTCCTACACAGATTCTGATATTTGTTCGACATTCGTGTAGGATTCGCTCAACGGTACAGCAACTCATGGGCCAGCGCGCCGATAATGACTTTATTGAGCTTATTACCAGTGCGGATTGTGAGTTATTTATGGTAGGATATGCTTCGCTGGGGATTGGGCTTCTGATTTGCCGGGGACTGGACTTCGCTGCGCTCGAGATCGGTCCAAAGGGCTACCTCACTGTTCATGTATGCTAGTGAACGCACTCTTTGCATAAAGTCACCACAAGGGGCACAACACTGCGGGCATTTTCAAATTTGGGGGAGGCAGCTGGAAATCAGTGGGGGAAATCAGTGGGGAATCAGTGGGGAATCAGTGCGAGATCAGTGGAAAATACATGCGGTGTCAAACCAGTGGGGAAAATCAGTGGGAAATCAGTGAGGGGCCTTTCGTCTAGCGCTGTGTCCAGGCTGTGTCATAGTATCGGAGTGTCTCCTATGCTAATGCGGCCGAGTCTTCTAGACCCCCCCCCCCCCCCCCCCCCCCCCCCCCCCCCACACACACACACACACACCACCACCACCACCACCACACACACACACACACACCTGGTTATGCCGATATGCATGCGTCACCTCTTGGGACAGCTAAGTGGTAACAAATATCTGGTTGCCCACACGCAAATTCGTAATGCCCGATGGAGAGACGGGCAGCTGGGCAGTTGGCACCCAAGTTAAGGTATGTAAATCGGTCAATCGGTTGCAGCTTGTAACTTCTGCCAACTTTTGCATGCACTTTTGTTGGGCAATATTGGGCCAAACGCGGCGTTGTAGGTAGCAGGCAAGGAAATTCGTCCATCTGCACACCTTGAGCGTAAGTCATGCAAAAACTGAACTCGAAACTCGAAGAACTGGAGAAATGCATATCATGAAACGAGAAAGCACGAGTTAGGCGCATCGCACCAAACACGGGAAGGCGGCATGCCTTGCATGCGAAGCACGAGCACTTCGAATCTGCCACGGGTCCCGAAATGGAGTTAGGTTCCCTCCTTCCCCTCGATCACTTGGGTGCCAAATGCCTCGTTTGCGGTCTCTAGAACACCCTAATACATCGGTTTGAGGAAGGTTGACTTGGTAGGAAACAGAGAAGTCATGAAAACTGCGAGGAAATTGACAATCCGACAAAACCAGAAGAATCAATGATGGGAGCACCCGCGATCTGTTACACCCTACTATATACCGGCATGTATGTATGTGTGTATGTTACAGTCCAGGGGTAAGCCAAATAGGCTTAAGGGACTTGCCCAACCGTACAGGAAGGGCTTAAAAAGAACAAGCACTGATGAACTGAGCCCCGAACAATCGTTTAACCGACGGGGGACGCAGCATCTTGAAGAACCCGGGTGGGGGGGCGTTTAGCCCCCACTTACCTAAGCCCACCTAGACCTTTAGCCCTAAAACCACCTTAACCTTTGAATTTAAACATAAAACTCCGAACCCCTTAAACTCAAGTGGGGGCTAACTTCCCCCCACCCCAGCCTGGGAGCCTCGGAAAGAGAAACTGTCTACGCCCATGCGATTACCGGTTCATCATGTCTACTCCCATGTTATTACCGGTAGAAACTGTTTACGCCCATGCGCCTGCCGTTCTTAGAAGTGTGGTGTTGTACTGTTGTAGTAAATGTACTGCCCATTTATACCGTACTCTGCCCTCCAGCCAAGGCGCCGCGGGAAAAAACAATCTTTCTGAAAGAGAACGAGAAATGATATGTTAGCGTTTACATTTTCCTGCTAATAATTGTTTTACTGCGGAAGACAGCGAGCAGCCAAATTTCTGGCTGAAGCTATGTGACCAAGTTCAATTTCAAGTGCGGTTTTACACCCGTGTGATGACCTAATGTTCTCATGAGTGTGCGGTTCAGGGTACCCCAGCTCTGCTGCCTAAGACACAACCAATTATATTGCCTGCGGACCCTTCCTTCTGATCAACGGACCCTTCGACATTGCGTCTGCGACGGACGAGGCAGCGTCTTGAACAACCCTGGTGCGGTTGTAGTGTATATACTATCCATGTCCAATGGATACGTCCTATTGTGCCTTGGAAATATCGAGTGTCACCTTTGTGATAATGGAACAGTTCAAGATGAACACCATGTGGTTTTTGAATGTACTGACGAAGCCTTGCTGGATTCGAAAAGAAAGTATCAGAGCCTGATTTCCAAATCGGAGAGCAAAATTATTCCTCTACATTATCTGATGTGCAATCCTGAAGTTGAAGGGCGAGAAAAGCTTCCTTTGTTCATCCATGAATGTATGAAGAGACTGGATCAAGTCTTTTTTTAGAGGTTTGAATAGTTTTTTTTACTGTTTTTTCGTTCTGAAGAAGAGGAATATATAAAAAATAAAAGAATGAAAAATGAAGGGAAACAAGTGATTTGTTCGAGTTCACATTTTCTGCCGAAGACGGCGAGCAGCCAAATTGCTGGCTGAAGCTATGTAACCAAGTTCAAGTTCTGTCCATGTTTACTACCGGTATATCCCTCAGCCCGGGAGGCGCGGAAGGATAAAATGTCTTCAGTTGTACACCCATGTAGGGACCGGCATATCATATGATGTTGACCAAAGGCAAGTGTGATATCATATGATAACTATATAATATACAAATTGCATCATTTGAGATTGTATATAAATGGTAACTTTAGCCTTGCCAGACTGCCGGCATGATATCATAGTGCCGTCCCATACGGATGTGATGGGTGTGATTAGATAATGTGCCCAGGAGTGTGCTATTGTATTATATGTAGCACCCATTAAAACTTTTAAAATTCGGAAATTTAGACACCTTGCCATGGGGCGTAAGTTTGAAGGAACCTTCCCGTTCGCTTGCACTAAGGAATGGTAACTATGTCGGGTTTTGGTTTCGAAGACCGCTACTGCAACTGAGCTTGGACTATCGCGTCAGTGCGTAGGGAAGTTCTCTACCTCTTCCAAAGCGGCAGGTCTGAAATTTGGGAGCCTGACAAGGGCTTGAACCGCTGACCTGTCGTTTTGATGGGTTCTACTGAACCAACCAGCCTGAGCTCGATACCGCTCATTTATTTTACTCTGCCCTTAAGCCTATTTGGCGCACCCCTGGACTGTAACTTACATACATACATCTGCCCCTCAATCTGGGGGCCGTTGAAAGAGATACTGTGGTTACATCATTTACTCAGGAGTATGGTGTTGTAGTGAATGTACTGCCCATGTATACTCTCTCCTTAAGTCTGGGGGCTGTGGAAAGAGAAATATTTCCACCACCTGCTCAAAGGAACACAGTCCGCTAAACAAATCTTTGGGTGTAGTTATTGTGGGGGCCAAGGGAGGGACCTATGATAGGAAGATGGTTAGCAGCCCAGAGTTGGCTGAACAAGCCCAAGCAGATCCAGTGGGTCGGTTGCATCTCAGAGGGCGTGGGTGCGTCGCAGACACAGATTTTGAACCGAGTATGTCTCAAGATGCAGATTTTGAAACAGGCTGCATCTTTAGAAGTAGATTGGGGGTCTCCCTGAACAACCCTAGCCTGAACAGTCTTCAAACTGTCTGAACCTAAGTGATTGCATTCTGTAGTCAGGAGTGTGATATAGTTAGGGACAGGCATATCATATGATGTTGACCAAGGCAACAACCGGAGTTGACAGGTCGAAGCAGGCATACGTTTGACAAATGGCTCAATGGTAGAGCTCATCAAAACAAGAGGGCACGGGATACGAATCCCTACGGGTGCGCTTTAGTGTTCGCGGTCGCTGTCAACCGCCATGGTAGCTTTGTCCAGTCAAGTAGCAGCCCGTTCCCTACCGCTGTAAGACGGAGCTCCCTTAACACCATGCCCTACCAGGCGTTATCATTCCTTTGCAAAGCAGGCACAGATCCAGTGGGTCGGTTGCATCTCAATCATGGCCTGGGTTAGTCGCGCATGGCGAACGGGACGCAGATGCTCATGCTTGTGGGGTATGAGGGGGCTGGTCCGGCTTTAGGCAGATACAGATTTTAAAATGGGTACCAGGGTTGTTCAGGAGGACCCCCAGCTCTGCGTCCAGAGAGATAGTGTCTTAGGGGGCTTTGCCCCCTTATAAGATGTTTATCTGATCTATTTGGTCATGTACAGTCTCAGGTCTAACCACCCATACATAGGGAACGGCAAATCATACTATTTTGACCAAAGATGAGTAGGATATCATAAAAAAATCATATGATTTAATATCGTATGATTTGATGACCCAGGCCAAAGTTACCCAGTCAGACCGCCGGCATCATATGATATCGTATGACATCATATTGCCGACCCCTACCCATATAACCAGGGGCAATCTTTGTACCCCTGGTTAAATCGTCAGCCTAAGGTGTTTGTGGTACGGCGGTGTAAGGGCGCCATAGCAATGCTGCTTGCCTGCTAGGCACCCATGACCTAGGAGTGCTATGTACCAGCTGCAAACCCAATAGGTTTGTCGAACACTGAGGGCTTCATATGTGGTACGGCTGTGTAAGCGTGACATAGCAAGGCTGCTTGCCTGCTATGTACCCCTTGATCTAGTAGTGCGATGCACCAGCTGCAAACCCAATAGGTATGTCGAACACTGAGGGCTTCATATGTGGTACGGCGGTGTAAGGGCGCCATGGCAATGCTGCTTGCCTGCTAGGCATCCCTGCTCCAGTAGTGTGATGTAGCTGCAGCGCCTCCAGTACGATGCGCAGGAGAGTGAGGACCTGAGTCGTGGTACGGCGGTGTAAGGTGCCATAGCAATGCTGCTTGCCTGCAAGGCACCCCTGATGTAATAGTGTGATGTACCAGCTGCAAACCCAAGACGGCATGTAGGCTTCATACGTGGTACGGCTGTGTACGCGTGACACAGCAATGCTGCCTGCCTGCTTTGTACCCCTTGATCTAGTAGTGTGATGCACCAGCTGCAAACCCATTAGGTATGTAAAACACCGAGGGCTTGATATGTGGTACGGCTGTGTAAGGGCGCCATAGCAATGCTGCTTGCCTGCTAGGCGCCCCTGCTCTAGTAGTGTGATGCACCTGCAGCGCCTCCAGTACGATGCGCAGGAGAGTGAGGACCTGCGTCGTGGTACGGCTATGTCAGGGCGCCATAGCAATGCTGCTTGCCTGCTAGACACCTCTGATCTAGTACAGCTTTACGCATTGGGTTGAACCCAGTGGCTGGCTATGGGTGCTGGCGGGAAGCTGCCATGAGTAGCCCCGAAAGAAACAGTAGGTATGCACCCCTGATCAAGTGAATGATGAACCTGCTGCAAACCCAATACGGTTTGTAGAACACTAAAGGCTTCATATGTGGTACGGCTGTGTAAGGGCACCATATCAATGCTGCTTGCCTGCTAGGCGCCCCTGCTCTAGTAGTGCTATGTACCTGCAGCGCCTCGAGTACGATGCAAAGGAGAGTGAGGACCTGAGTCGTGGTACGGCTGTGGAAGGGCGCCATAGCAATGCTGCTTGCCTGCTAGGCCCCCATGACCTAGTAGTGCTATTTACCAGCTGCAAACCCAATAGGTTTGTCGAACACTAAGGACTTCATATGTGGTACGGCTGTGTAAGCGTGGCATAGCAATGCTGCTTGCCTGCTATGTACCCCTTGACCTAGTAGTGTGATGCACCAGCTGCAAACCCAATAGGTTTGTCGAACACTAAGGACTTCATATGTGGTACGGCTGTGTAAGCGTGACATAGCAATGCTGCTTGCCTGCTATGTACCCCTTGGCCTAGTAGTGTGATGCACCAGCTACAAAACCAATAGGTATGTAGAACTCTGAGGGCTTGATATGTGGTACGGCTGTGTAAGCGTGACATAGCAATGCTGCTTGCCTGCTAGGCGCCCCTGCTCTAATAGTGCTATGTACCTGCAGCGCCTCCAGTATGATGCGCAGGAGAGTGAGGACCTGCGTCGTGGCACGGCTGTGTAAGGGCGCCATAGCAATGCTGCTTGCCTGCCAGGCACCTTTGATCTACTAGTGTGATGTACCAGCTGCAAACCCAAGACGGTATGTAGGCTTCATATGTGGCACGGCTGTTTAAGCATGACACAGCAATGCTGCTTGCCTGCTTTGTACATCATATGGAGTACAGCTTCACGCATTGGCTTGAACCCAGTGGCTGGCTATTGGAGCTGGCGGGAAGCTGCCATAAGTAGCCCCAAAAGAAACAGTAGCTATGCACCCCTGACCTAGTAGTGTGATGTACCTGCTGCAAACCCAAAACGGTTTGTAGAACACTGATGGCTTCATATATGGTACGGCTGTGTAAGCGTGACATAGCAATACTGCTTGCTTGCTAGGCGCCCCTGCTCTAGTAGTGCTATGTACCTGCAGCGCCTCCAGTACGATGCGCAGGAGACTCTGAGTGAGGATCTGAGTCGTGGCACGGCTGTGTAAGGGCGCCATAGCAATGCTGCTTGCCTGCTATGAACCGCTAGACCTAGTAGTGTGATGCACTAGCTGCAAACCCAGCAGGGATGTCGAACACTGAGGACTTCATATCTGGTACGGCTGTGTAAGCGTGACATAGCAATGCTGTTTCCCTGCCAGGCACCCCTGATCTAATAGTGTGATGTACCAGCTGCAAACCCAAGACGGCATGTAGGCTTCATACGTGGTACGGTTGTTTAAGCGTGAAACAGCAATGCTGCCTGCCTGCTTTGTACATCATATCGAGTACAGCTTTACGCATTGAGTTGGACCCAGTGGCTGGCTATTGGAGCTTGCGGGAAGCTGCCGTGAGTAGCCCGAAAAAGAAACAGTGAGGGCTCTTTACAAGGACGCAGCTTCTGAATTTGGCCATGAGCTGGGAACCTCCTGAGTAGCTCTCTACTACCTACCTAGTAGCTGCCAAGTACCTACCTAGTAGCTGCTGAGTACCTACCTAGTAGCTGCCCAGTACCTGTTGAGTACCTGCCTAGTACCTACCTAGTACCTGCACCATTAGACGGCTAAAGCGCGCGCAAAATCAAGAATAGCTTCTGCATCTCTCACACCATACAATGCAGCATGAGCCTGAGGTGCTTGTGTCGGTATTGCCTGGCCGTACCTGCATTGTGGTAGTCAGGTTGCAGGCCAGACAGGGCACATGCTTGGTGCACAGTACACTGCAGTACAATCCTGCGGTGCTTGTGTCGGTATTGCCTGGCCGTACCTGCATTGTGGTAGTCAGGTTGCAGGCCAGACAGGGCACATGCTTGGTTCACCGTACAATGCAGTATGAGAGGTTTTTGCAGCCGATGATGGATTTTGGGTAGGGGTCGGCAATATGATGTCATATGATATCATGTCATCATATGATATCATATGATGCCGGTGGCTAGACTAGGTAACTTTGGCCTGGGCCATCATATCATATGATATTAAATCATACGAGTTGTGTATGATATCACATGATATCATACTCGTCTTTGGTCAACATCATGTGATTTGCCGTTCCCTAATTATGGGCCTTAAACCATATTAGCCATAGAATGCCTTGCTCAGTGCTCCAGGAATTTATGGCTTTGGCCCAGTGGCAGTCTCAGGAAGCTGCCTAGAAGCTGGTGCTTGTAGCCGAAATGGAACCAGTGCGCTAAAGCGATAATAGCTTCTATCTCTCTCAAGTTTTTGTAGCCGTTTGTGGATTCTGGGCCTCAACGGTATTAGCCATGGAATGCCTTGCTCAGTGCTCCAGGAATCTATGGCTTTGGCCCAGTGGCAGTCTCAGGAAGCTGCCTAGAAGCTGGTGCTTGTAGCCGAAATGGAACCAGTGCGCTTAAGCGATAATAGCTTCTATCTCTCTCAAGTTTTTGTAGCCGTTTATGGATTCTGGGCCTCAACCGTATTAGCCATGGAATGCCTTGCTCAGTGCTCCAGGAATCTATGGCTTTGGCCCAGTGGCAGTCTCAGGAAGTATCAGCTAGAAAGCACTTCGAAGAGTGGAGAGAGATGTATGCAGCGGAGACAGACGCGCCAATCTATACACGGAGACAAGAATAGCGTTACAAGGACAGGCGGACGCCAAAGAACACCAGCGGTGGGAGAGGCGGATGCCTGTAACCTGACTAGACCCTAAGTCAGGAAACTTAAGCCAGGCACCGGCTATACAGAGTGTGTCAGTGAGAGACCGATGACGCAGTCAACAGGAAGCTGTCACCGTGTCATGAAGGATGACACAGTCTACGGGAAGCTGACACAGTACAGACAGAAACACTGTCTGGGCCGATAGTTCTAAGGAAGTACATAAGTAGTCACCAAGTCATAAAACGCGTGAGAGCACCGCAATTCATGCTGACACTCCACCTATGACACAGGTGACATACAATACTACCTCTCCACCTATGGCACTGGGGACATAGAACTATATGTAACATATATAAAAAAAAAATCAAAGAACTCCGAAAAAATCGAGAGAACTTCAAATGGAACCCAAAGGGTTATAGGAAGGAATGAAACAAGGCAAAAAATTCGAAAACAATTTGCCAAGCTAGAAAGAGAGGAAAAACTAATATCAAAAATGGGTAACAACGGTATAGAAAACCCGATCCGGGAATAGGAACCTAATGCCAAACTTTGATAACGAAAAGAAACTAATATGACCAAATGCAAGGATGACCCTAAGAAGAAGCGGTCATACCTAACATGCGGACAAACCTCCAGAACACAGCAGGATCAAGGGGCTTGGTGAAGGGGTCAGCACAGTTATCCACGGTGTTAACATAGGCAACATCCAGTGAACCATCCTCCACCAGCTCCTTGATGTAGTGATGAATAACATCAATGTGCTTGCTGCGAGGCAGGAGCTGCCAGTCTTTGGCCCAACTTAGAGACCCTAAGTTGTCACCCTGAATGGTAACCAAAGCACAAGGCAGACCCAGATCCACCCTCAATTTCTTCAACCATTGTACCTCCCTGGCAGCCTGGGACAGGGCCTGATACTCAGCCTCACTAGAGCTAATGGCAACAGTAGGCTGCCTCTTGCTCATCCAGTTCACTATGCACCCCCCAGCTAGCACAGCAAAGCCAGTCTGAGACCGCCTGTCAGACCCATCATCAGCAAAGGATGAGTCACTAAAGACAGTAAAAGAGAACTCAGGGTTGTGGGTGTAAGTGAGACCCAGGTGGGAATGTGTTCTCAAATACAAGAGCAACCGCTTGGCAGCCCCCCAGAGAGGGACGGTAGGGTGAGCAGAAAACCTGGACAGGTAGCTCACAGCAAAAGAAATATCAGGCCTGGTGCAAGTAGCCAGGTATAGCAAAGCACCCACAAGAGAGAGGTACTGGCTATTAGACGGCAGGGGTTCTCCAGGGGCGTCAGAACGGTGGACTTGGCCATGGGGGCAGCAAACCTGGGTGGGGCAGCATCAGTAAGACCAAACTGCTCCACCAGATCAACAATGTAGGTGTGCTGAGAGATGTTGATCTGAACACACCTGCCTTCAGAATCAAGTGTAACATGCATGTCCAAAGAAAGGAACTGAACCGGAACACCCATCTCTTTGACCACCCAGCCAGCCTTTTCCATAGCCTGGATAAGCAACACATACCTATCCAGCTCACTAAAAGCACAGATAAAATCATCAACATAGGTCAGAACATAGCTCCACCCACCATCAGAATCCTTCCTAAAATACAGAGCAGGTTCAGCCTTGCACATAGTGAAGCCGTGTGCAACCAGAACCCGCTTGACATCCCTACTCCAAGCCCTGGGTGCCTGCTTCAATCCATAAAGAGACTTGAGCAGCTTGCACACAAGGGGAACACCGTTGGGACCAAGGTGCTGAAAGCCCTCAGGCTGGCGGCAGTACAGGTCCAGACCAGGTTCCAGCTTAGCGTTCAGAAAATGCAGTTTTGATGTCCAGCTGCCGAACAAACATCTTTCTATGAGTGATGGCAGCCAGGAGCACCCGAAGACCTGCTTTAGAGGAGACAGGGGCATATACGTCATGAAAATCCAGCCCAGGACGTTGCAGAAAGCCACGTACCACAAAACGTGCCTTGAAGCGTATAGAACCATCAACCCCAATCTTCTTCACAAATAACCACCTGCCTGACAGGATCTTTTGCTTACGAGGCTGTGGAGTGAGTACCCAAGTACCATGGGCATGTAGGGAAGCCATCTCATCCTTCATAGCAAGAAGCCATTGATCCCTGTCAGGGTTGGTAGGGAGCATGGCAGCTTTATAGGTTAGTTCAGTGGAGGGGGCAACAGATGCTCCCACGTACAAGCAGTTTACTTGTACATGAGCAGCGGGAATATCAGCAGTATCAGCAGTAACCGTAGTAGAGCCCCCAGTGCAGAACTACTGCCTGGTTGAACAGGGCCGGCCTTATTTGCCTCTAATTCAACGAAGCCTGGGTCGACCGGAACACCCCAGCCATACGCAGTATCGGAGCCTGACCAATGATCAAGATCATCACTTGCACTATCGCAAAGGCTACATCATCACCCGGGCTCCCGATTAATCTATCAGGAACGGCAGGAGGCGAAGCGCTCACCAACCCCTTCGAGCCATCCAAGATGATTGGAGCAGGGTGACTATTAGACAATGGACCTATAAGAGGCTCCACTATGATCTGAGATTGTCGTAATCCTAGAGCTTCACCGACGGAATTTGACGCAGAGGAGGGCCTGGCGACCCCCTGAGATTCGGCTAAGATTTTATCCGTAGGAACTGCAGAACCTCGCCCGCCCAGTGCATTCTCACGCAATACAGTACCAGCAGCCCCTGACCTGGGACGCAGAATCATCCTATGGCCAGGACAGTGGTCAACAATTGGGGAAAGCAAAGGATCTAAGGAATGGCCCGCAGCCTCAGGCATGTGTCCGTTGATAGCGGCAGGGATGCTAGAAACATACGGCGACCCGTCATAGGGAGGAAGCCCAGGAATACAGTTATAGCTAAACTGTTCATAGAAGAGTACATCACGACTCTCTACTACCTGGCGCAACTCAGGAACCCAAATAAAAGAACCCTTACTCACCAGAGAATACCCAACCAGTCTACCAGATAACGCCCTTTCGTCCAGCTTGTTACGTTTCTTCCAATTGACTAACGTGACATAGCAGGGGCATCCAAACACACGTAACAACGACACATCAGGCATCACCCCATAAAACAACTCATAAGGTGTCTTGCGTCCCTGATTGGGCAGTCGGTTACGAAGGTAACAAGCAGCTAGGAAGGCATAAGGCCAGAAAGACTTAGCTAGCTTTGATTCCAGGTGGATACTCCGAGCTATAGACTGCAAGACCCTATTATACCTTTCCACAGTTGCGTTCTGCTGGGCAGTGTAAACCAACGATAACTCATGTACTGCCCCAACCGATATCAGCCAATCCTCGAACCATTTAACTATAAACTCCTTGGCCCTGTCAGATCTCAGACACTTAAAGGCAAACCCCTGCAGCTGATTTGACCATCTGAGGATGATAGTTTGGACTGCTAAGGGAGCTTCATCCCTGGTCCTCAAGCACAATACTTCAGCAAAGCCAGAGAATTGGTCTATGAGGCACAGGATGTAAAACTCCCCACGCAGACCCCTAATATGAACTGGTCCCATTATATCCAAGTGAAGTCGTTGGAGAGGTGCACGGATCTCAGTTTTGCTTTCTTTAGGAAAAGGGAGACGTTTGCCCTTAGCCTTGTGACAAGCATCACATGGGATCTTACCCAACTTTTGCACTTGACCCAGACTGAGGGGTAAGTTCTTAACCATACCACTCTTGACAAGTTTGTGTAAGGCACTATAGCCGGGATGACCCAACCGCCTATGCCACAACCATGCAGGAGTGGTAGGGAGAACAACTCCACCGTCCTCATCAACATCAAGTGCAAACGCTGGATAATTGTCAGCAACTCTTAAACAACGACTGGAGGTGTGACAAGGCCTACATGCAAACTTGTACACACCATCACTGGAGGCAGGGAAGGACCAGAGAACAGAAGAGTCCTGAGTGGCAGTGCAACTAAGACTATCAAAAGAAACCTGGCAGTGGAGAGAATGAGCCACAGCATTTTACTGACAGGAGATTCACCGGACAGTGAGGGATATAAAGAACATTGGTTAGAGTGATTGATGTTGGTAACCAATCACTACATAACACAATGGATCCCTTACCCTCTGACCGTTGAATCACCCCGTCACCAAATCGAACCGTAGGCCCAACAGCAGAAGATTCAAACACAGTGAACAAAGACTTATCACCCGTGATTGACATTCCAGCTCCAGAGTCCACATGCCAGACACCCTCAGAAAGACTAGGGCTACACACGTTAGAGAACTTCGTAGTGCAAGAGAATAGGACAGAGCGTACCTCCTAGTTCTTGGACATGGCGTACCCATCAATCTGAGCCTGCAAGGAGGACAACTGCTTGCGAGTCAGCGAACCTGGAAGGGCCAAGGCAACGGGCACGGGTTCAATGCCCGGTGCACCAGCCTTGGCCTTTCGCAGGTGCGGATGTTTCGTCCAGCAACGGTCCTCCGAGTGGCTCGTTTTGGAAAGACAGGGGCCCCAAGTGCAATCCAAGCGCCTCTTGGTAGTCCCGGAACCCTGAGGACCAGGTCCCCTGCCACGCTGAAAAGCAGCATTGGCAGGGACCTGGGGAGGATCGCGGGACCAACCATGATGCCTCGGATCAGACTTAGGGAGAGACACGTTCAAGAAATCTAATGATCTATATGCTGCCAGACAGGTCCAGTAATCAACAGGCTGGTTCTGATGCAGTGCGAGACCAAACTGTAGCCGCAGAGAGTCGAAGCGGGGGTGCATGATGCCATTAATAAATAGTATGCATGGCATGGCGCTGAGGCTGTGGGTATCCCGCACTGCGGAGGTCAGTGCACAAGCCCCGGACCCTGCGAAAGAACACATCCACAGGTTCAGAGTTGTCCATGGTTGCACGCCGAAGCTCAACAAGCATGAGAGGGACACGAGCAGCAAGAGCATCAGAACGCTGTCTTCGGATATGCAAGAAGATATCCCGAGGAGTGGCAAAATCCGGATACACATTGACCATCGCATCCGTCATGTTCGCAAGCATCATAGTGAGACACATGAACTCCTGACGTTCCAAGGGCAGGGCACTAAAACCCAACAGTGCAGGATCTACACGAGACTCACCATGAGAGGCCGAGGGTCCAGCAGCAAGAGGATCAGGCACAGGAGCATACGAGGCACGAACCGACATAAAATACTCGGCAGCAATGCCAGCATCATATGCGCGCTGATCATCTAAGTTCCTAATGAGATCTAAGAACGCGCAACACTCGCAACGAGCTCGAAATCAGGCCTAACAGGAACAAAACTGAGAGGGACCTTCACATACTGATACCCTCGGAGATCATTGTTCCTACGCCCAATCCCACCAAAGGTAACACCTCCAGGGAAGGGTAGTTAATCCCTGCCTTCACAGATCCTAGAAAAGCACGACACTCATGACCCAGCTCAGAGTAAGCCATCACACGCTTAGGGCGACCCTTTCTATCTAGATTAGCCCGAGTGGCTACCTCATCCAGCCTACCGTACAAAGTGCGATCAAGAGAATTTCCAGCATACTGGGCTTGGCGAATAAGCCGGCAGTCCCGCACAGCCAGCCGCACAGGTGGTGTGCCATCAAGCAGATGTTCCCAGGATATGCCGGACAGCGTAGGATTCATAGACGGCGGAGGGCCAGGCGCAGGTGGCAGATCCACCGGTGGAGGTGGAGGGGGCTCCTGCGAGGTGCCAGCAGCAGATCTGTGGACACTCGTGGCAGCAGCCTCGCGAGCCCGAGTATGGTAAGCACCAAGAGCCCGCTCTGCAGGGTTGCGAGCCTGCTCTGCAAGGTTGAGTAGAGGACCCAAAGGACCGAGAGACGAACTCCGCAGCAAAGACGGCTTGACCACCTCAGGTAGGTCCGGTGGAAGCGGCGCAAGCAGAGCGGCAGACGGAGGCTTGAAGACCGCAGGAGAAGGTGCCAATTGAGGCTCATACACCGGAGAGACAGTGGAGGTGTGGAAAAACCCTAGTAGCAGAAGAGGGAGTGACTCCACCGAAGTCGCCACTTCTGGCACTCTGTAGATCTTCCATACAATCATCAGAGTAATCTTTCTCTGAGTCGTCAGACTTGCCGTAAGCATAGCCATCTTCATGCTATGGAGGGCAAGGTCTACAGTGTCGTAGGTAAAGCGGGCATCAGCGGGTGGAGGCGACCTTGCATACTGGATAATCTGTGTGGAAACACAGCATAGGCGCATCAGAATATCCTCAACCTCAGGTCGGAGACGTTGGACAAAAGGAGAAGGAGACGGAGAAATGGAGGTATTGGAGGGGGGGGGGTGGCTTCCATGATGGCGGAAGGAGACTCATCTCCGGCAGCAGAGGCCGCTGGCGCGCAATCATCTAGCCAATCAGTGGGAACACGAATCTTTAGAGGAAGAATTCGGTCGCATCCATTACTGATAATGACGCTCTCCATACGCGCGACCAGGAAATACCATTCTGTGGGGTAAGTTTCTCGAAGCCGGCAGGAGGCCACGCGGAAGTTGCATTGTAAAGCAGTGGTAGAAGTAATAAGCCCGTAACCTATCAGCTAGAAAGCACTTCGAAGAGTGGAGAGAGATGTATGCAGCGGAGACAGACGCGCCAATCTATACACGGAGACAAGAATAGCGTTACAAGGACAGGCGGACGCCAAAGAACACCAGCGGTGGGAGAGGCGGATGCCTGTAACCTGACTAGACCCTAAGTCAGGAAACTTAAGCCAGGCACCGGCTATACAGAGTGTGTCAGTGAGAGACCGATGACGCAGTCAACAGGAAGCTGTCACCGTGTCATGAAGGATGACACAGTCTACGGGAAGCTGATACAGTACAGACAGAAACACTGTCTGGGCCGATAGTTCTAAGGAAGTACATAAGTAGTCACCAAGTCATAAAACGCGTGAGAGCACCGCAATTCATGCTGACAGGAAGCTGCCTAGAAGCTGGTGCTTGTAGCCGAAATGGAACCAGTGCGCTTAAGCGATAATAGCTTCTATCTCTCTCAAGTTTTTGTAGCCGTTTATGGATTCTGGGCCTCAACCGTATTAGCCATAGAATGCCTTGCTCAGTGCTCCAGTAATCTACGGCTTTGGCCCAGTGGCAGTCTCAGGGAGCTGCCTAGAAGCTGGTGCTCGTAGCCGAAAAGTGCGCTAAAGCGATAATAGCTTCTATCTCTCTCAAGTTTTTGCAGCCGTTTATGGATTCTGGGCCTTTAACCGTATTAGCCATGGAATGCCTTGCTTACTAAGTTTAGTGGGCAGAAGCGTAGTTGGCAGTAGCTCTTTACAGGGGTGCAGTGTCTGACTCTGGCCATGAGCTGAGTACCTACCTAGCAGCTGCCATTTATCCATGGAATACCTTGCTAAGCGAACCTTTAGAGGGCAATAGCTCTTTACAGGGCGCAGTGTCTGACTCTGGCCATGAGCTGTGTACCTGCCGAGTAGCTGCCTAGTAACTGCTGAGTGCCTACAGAGTAGCTGCTGAGTAGCTACCTAGCATCTGCAATTCTGGGCCATCGACCGTTATATCCATGGAATGCCTGGCTTATTCAGCAGAGCTTACTTGGCAATAGCTCTTTACAGGGGTGCAGTGTCTGATTTTGGCCATGAGCTGAGTACCTACCTAGTAGCTGCCGTTAATCCATTGAATACCTTGCTTACTAAGCGAACCTTAGTGGGCAATAGCTCTTTGCAGGGGCGCAGTGTCTGACTCTTGCCATGAGCTGTGTACCTGCCGAGTACCTACCTATTACCAGAGCTTAGTTTGGCAGTAGCCCTTTAAGAGGACTTAGCGCCTGACTCTGGCCATGAGCTGAGTACCTGCTGAGTAGCTGCCTAGTAGCTGCTATTCTGGGCCTTCAACCGTTTTATCCATGGCATGCCTTGCTCACTCAGTGAAGCTTGTGGGCAGTAGCTGATAACTGGGCCGTAGCGCCTGACTCTGGCCACAAGCTGTGTAGCTGCTGAGTAGCTGCCTAGTAGCTGCTATTCTGGGCCTTCAAGCGTTATATCCATGGCATGCCTTGCTTACTCAGTGAAGCTTGGTGGGCAGTGGCTGATAACTGGGCCGTAGCGCCTGACTCTGGCCACAAGCTGTGTAGCTGCCTAGTAGCTGCTATTATGGGCCTTCAAGCGTTATATCCATGGCATGCCTTGCTTACTCAGTGAAGCTTGGTGGGCAGTAGCTGATAACTGGGCCGTAGCGCCTGACTCTGGCCACAAGCTGTGTAGCTGCTGAGTAGCTGCCTAGTAGCTGCTATTCTGGGCCTTCAAGCGTTATATCCATGGCATGCCTTGCTTACTCAGTGAAGCTTGGTGGCAGTAGCTGATAACTGGGCCGTAGCGCCTGACTCTGGCCACAAGCTGTGTAGCTGCTGAGTAGCTGCCTAGTAGCTGCTATTCTGGGCCTTCAAGCGTTATATCCATGGCATGCCTTGCTTACTCAGTGAAGCTTGGTGGGCAGTAGCTGATAACTGGGCCGTAGCGCCTGACTCTGGCCACAAGCTGTGTAGCTGCCTAGTAGCTGCTATTATGGGCCTTCAAGCGTTATATCCATGGCATGCCTTGCTTACTCAGTGAAGCTTGGTGGGCAGTAGCTGATAACTGGGCCGTAGCGCCTGACTCTGGCCACAAGCTGTGTAGCTGCTGAGTAGCTGCCTAGTAGCTGCTATTCTGGGCCTTCAAGCGTTATATCCATGGCATGCCTTGCCTACTCAGTGAAGCTTGGTGGGCAGTAGCTGATAACTGGGCCGTAGCGCCTGACTCTGGCCACAAGCTGTGTAGCTGCTGAGTAGCTGCCTAGTAGCTGCTATTCTGGGCCTTCAAGCGTTATATCCATGGCATGCCTTGCTTACTCAGTGAAGCTTGGTGGGCAGTAGCTCTTTACAGGGGCGCGGTGTCTGACTCTGGCCATGAGCTGTGTTCCTGCTGAGTAGCTGCCATGTACCTGCCGAGTAGCTATCTAGTTTCTGTTATTCTGGACCTTCAACCGTTTAAATTCAATCAAACCCATGCAATACCTTGCTTACTCAGTGAAGCTTAGTGGGCAGTAGCTCATTACACGGATGTAGCGCCTGACTCTGGCCATGAGTGGGCAGGAGCTCATTACAAGGATGTAGCGCCTGACTCTGGCCACGAGTGGGCAGGAGCTCATTACAAGGATGTAGCGCCTGACTCTGGCCATGAGTGGGCAGGAGCTCATTACAAGGATGTAGCGCCTGACTCTGGCCATGAGTGGGCAGGAGCTCATTACAAGGATGTAGCGCCTGACTCTGGCCACGAGTGGGCAGTAGCTCATTACAAGGATGTAGCGCCTGACTCTGGCCACGAGCCCTCTTCTGCCTCCATGGCAACATCCTGATCGTCTTCACTAGCAAGCCTACACAGGTGGTGTGTGTGGGTGTGTGTTGGTGTGTGTGTCAGGGGTGTGTTGGCCTGTGGTGTGTGTGTGTGTGTAAGGGGGGTGTTCGTGTGGGTGGGGTGGGTGAGTTTGTGGGGTAGTGGTGGTGGTGGTGTGTGCAGGGGAAAAAGCCCGGAGTGCGACGGTCAAATGGGGGTGGGGAGGGAGAAAGACCCGATCGTCTTCACTAGCAAGCTTGAGGTGGGGTGGGGTGGGTTTGGTGTGTGTGGTGTGTAGGGGTCGGCTATGTTATATCACATGAGTGAATACATAAAATGATATAAGATTAGGCAACGCGTGTTAGATTATTTTGGTTTCTATTTGTGCGTGTCAGCTATGCCAGAGCCCTGGACGGCCAAACGTGGTAGAACGCTTCAGAACCGACTGACCGATGGTGGAATGCAGCAACACAACGGCACATTGCGGAAGCCAGAGGGGCTGGTAGCCCACCTTAACCACTACAAGTTCACCTACCACGACGTGTTCATCGTGATCCTCAGCGAGAACCCAGGCACGCTCGGAGCTTGCGTGTTGTCTTGCAAGCGGTGCAATAACCAATAATCTGCCTCAAACCCCACCAGACAACCAAGCAGCACAAGGTATCTTGCACGGTTGCTAGGACCAGCAAGACAGAGGATAGCCTCAGCTTGATCATCCTGGATGGGGCAGATGGGCTTCCCCCTCCAGGAAAACGAGGTCTAGGGCAACTAAGAATTCCCCCTACATGAACTTCGGGTCAGGCATGTGGTTGGCATGCAGCAGTACACCATTACCAAGTCACAAAAGGAGGTGGCAATCTGCCACCTGGCTGTCCACGTCTACTCCACCAACACTCCCTTCATTAGGATGGACTGTCCTCATTTGATATGCAAACACACACACACTACAAATAAAATCGTAAACACGAACTAACACATACAAACGCATATGTACAAACACAAACGCACACAAACACTTACGTACAAACTCACACAGACAAACACACGCACTAACATACATAAAAACACATACAATGATACAAGCACACACACACAAACACATACAGACAAACGCGCACAGACACTAACACACATACAAGTATACAAACACACACAGCTCCTGATCACCCCTCCACCACCACTATAAAACTAAAACTAAACTGGCAACTTTCTATCACTACCAAAACAAGAGCTAGTGCACCTTGGAGCTGCCCAGAAGCTGGTGCTTGTAACTTTCTCAAGTGATTTAGACACAGCGTAGCTACCATACACTACCCATTTTGCCTAAGCTCACAATGCTTGGCCACAATGTTGATTCAGCATTTGGCCATGGGCCTGTTCATACGAGAGTTCCGCGTTTCAAATGCTTTGCTTTATTTGTGTAAGCATCCAGATTGGCTCCCAACAAATCCGGCTCCATTAAAGGCTTAGTTATCGTACAACATATTTGATACTTTTCCACAAAAATGATATGAGCAACTAAATCCTGGCAAACTTCTGCCAGTCTGTCATCGGTCCAAACTCAGCCTGCTCGTTTCGTTGAGCGAAGGGGTCCCTATTCTCGTAGCCCAGGAACTTGTGTAGGTTGAAGAGCGCGTTAAAGAGGAGGCCAGCTTGGGTGCGGACACGTATCAAGTCCCTGCTCGGTGCAAAGTTGGGTGGTTGGTTGGGTGGTTGGGTGGGTGCCAGCTTGGGTGCAGACACGTATCAAGTCCCTGCAAGGTGCACAGTTGGGTGATTGGTTGGATGGTTGGTTGGGTGCCAGCTTGGGTGCGGGCACGTATCAAGTCCCCGCTCGGTGCACAGTTGGGTGGTTGGTTGGGTGGTTGGTTGGGTGGTTCGTTGGGTGGTTGGTTGGGTGATTGGTTGGGTGGTTGATTGGGTGGTTGGTTGGGTGGTTGGTTGGGTGGTTGGTTGGGTGCCAGCTTGGGTGCGGACACGTATCAAGTCCCCGCTCGTGCACAGTTTGGGTGGTTGGTTGGGTGGTTGGTTGGGTGGTTGGTTGGGTGGTTGGGTGGTTGGTTGGATGGTTGGTTGGGTGCCAGCTTGGGTGCGGACACGTATCAAGTCCCCGCTCGGTGCACAGTTGGGTGGTTGGTTGGGTGGTTGGTTGGGTGGTTGGTTGGTTGGTTGGTTGGTTGGTTGGTTGGGTGCCAGCTTGGGTGCGGACACGTGTCAAGTCCCCGCTCGGTGCACAGTTGGGTGGTTGGTTGGGTGGTTGGTTGGGTGGTTGGTTGGGTGGTTGGTTGGGTGGTTGGTTGGGTGGTTGGTCGGGTGGTTGGGTGGGTGCCAGCTTGGGTGCGAACACGTATCAAGTCCCCGCTCGGTGCACAGTTGGGTGGTTGGTTGGGTGGTTGGTTGGGTGGTTGGTTGGGTGCCAGCTTGGGTGCGGACACGTATCAAGTCCCCGCTCGGTGCACAGTTGGGTGGTTGGTTGGGTGGTTGGTTGGGTGCCAGCTTGGGTGCGGACACGTATCAAGTCCCCGCTCGTGCACAGTTGGGTGGTTGGTTGGGTGGTTGGTTGGGTGGTTGGTTGGGTGGTTGGGTGGTTGGTTGGGTGGTTGGTTGGGTGCCAGCTTGGGTGCGGACACGTATCAAGTCCCCGCTCGGTGCACAGTTGGGTGGTTGGTTGGTGTGGTTGGTTGGGTGGTTGGTTGGGTGCCAGCTTGGTGCGGACACGTATCAAGTCCCCGCTCGGTGCAACAGTTGGGTGGTTGGTGGTTGGTTTGGTGGTTGGTTGGGTGCCAGCTTGGGTGCGGACACGTATCAAGTCCCCGCTCGGTGCACAGTTGGGTTGGTTTGGTTGGGTGGTTGGTTGGGTGGTTGGTTGGGTGGTTTGGTTGGGTGCCAGCTTGGGTGCGGACACGTATCAAGTCCCCCGCTCGGTGCACAGGTGGTTGGTTGGGTTGGTTGTTGGGTGGTTGGTTGGGTGGTTGGTTGGGTTGGTTGGTTGGGCTGGTGGTGGGTGGTTGGTTGGTGCCAGCTTGGGTGCGGACACGTATCAAGTCCCCGCTCGGTTCACAGTTGGGTGGTTGGTTGGGTGGTTGGTTGGTGGTTGGTGGTTGGTTTGGTTGGTCTGGTGCCAGCTTGGGTGCGGACACGTATCAAGTCCCCGCTCGGTGCACAGTTGGTGGTTGGTTGGTTGGTTGGGTGCTTGGGTGCGGACACGTATCGGTTGGGTGGTTGTTTGGGTGGTTGGTTGGGTGGTTGTTTGGGTGGTTGGTCTGGTGCCAGCTTGGGTGCGGACACGTATCAAGTCCCCGCTCGGTGCACAGTTGGTTGGTTGGTTGGTTGGTTGGTTGGTTGGCTGGGTGGTTGGGTGCAATCTTGGGTTGGGGGGTTGGATTGGTATATGGGGCCACGTTGTGTTGGGTTGGATGAGGAGGGGTAGAGCAGGAGGCCAGCTTGGGTGTGGACATGTATCAAGTCCCAGCAAGGTGCAAATTTGGATTGGCTGGTTGGGTGATTGGTTGGGTGGTTGGTTAGTTTGGTGGTTGGGCGCCAGTTTGGGTGTGGACACGTATCAAGTCCCTGCACAGTGCAAAGTTGGATTGGGTGGTTGGGTGGTATCAGCATGTATAGCGGTGCTCTCACGCGTTTTATGACTTGGTGACTACTTATGTACTCCCATAGAACTATCGGCTCTCCTGAGCCAGCTTCCCGTGGGACTGAGTCATCTTGAGATGACTCAGTGGCAGCTTCCTGTCACCTACGTTCTGATCTCCTGTCTCATACGGTCTGATCTGTACCCTGTTAGGTTCCTGTCTACCGTCTCCTTTCACCACAGGTGCCCCTTTATGGGTCTCCTGTGTCTGTAACATGATCCTTGTCTCCGTGTATAGATTGGTGCGTCTGTTCCGCTGCTTTAATCTACTGTCCACTCTACCGGAGTGATTTCAAGCTGATAGGTTACTGGGCTCTCCTCATCACTACCAACTGCTTGATAATGCAACTTCCGCGAGGGCCTCCTGCCGGCCTTGTGAAACTTACCAAACTAAATGGTGTTTCATGGGCTCGTGGATCCGCAGTGTCATTGTGAGCAATGGATGCGACCGAATCCTCCCGACGGGGGTGCAGGTTCCTCTAGATTGGCTAGACGACTGCGCGCCAGCGGCCTCTGCTGCCGGAGAGGAGGATCCTTTCCGCCATCGTGGAAGTAAACCCCCCCCGGTCATTCCTCCATCTTCTCTTCCTTTTCCTCCCTGCCGTCTGTCGCCTCCTCCCGTCTGTTCGCAGATGACTGTGACGTGCAGACTCAAGTCGGCGACTACCTGGACATCGGTGGAGATACCCCGTCTTCATCTGCTCGCGTCCCTGACGTCGCTAACCTTTCTCCGGTGTTTGAGGCTCTGCCTGCATACCGGGAGTTTGCCAAGCCGACCAAGCTCCCTGCTGATGTCTACGTCGTCTGTGCCCCCCCCTTTGCTCTGCCCAGCCGACTGTTGCTACTGGCAATGAGCTTGCGCTCTAGTGGCTCTGTGCTACCTTCTGGAGAATTTTTTCAATCAAGCTGGCGGATCGCCGGCACTGCCGTAGGGTTCGCCAGAGGAGGACGACCTAACGCCTGGAGATTCTGGAGGTGGTAGGAAGCAGGGGGGTATGGTCAGCACCACTCGGGTGCTGCTCCCTCTACCCCCAAACCGGGTGAGTCGAGCGATAGAGGGGGGGACTTGGGATTGACTGATAATCGACGGCGGGATATTAGGACCTTTACATGCCTCGGCTCTGCTCTTCGCATCCTAGCGATACATTTTTCGAATTCTGCCCTTGCGATTTGCGATTTTCTGCCATTGGTGCGATCTTCTGCACCAGGTGCGACTTGCTGCACTTTCATCCTCGTCTCCTTTTTCCCATACCTCAAATCTCGCCTTCGCCCCTAACGCTTCCCCACCTTCTGTGATCCCAGGTCTCGCAGCGCCGGGACTTCGCCCATGCTACAGGCCGAAGTGGACGCCGTCCTGGCCCTAGACCAGCGGCCGTGGAGGATCTTTGGCATGATATCTTGGTGGATATTTTTCTCTCTTAGGCTCCTTGTGACCCCTGGGTGCGTTCCGTGGTTCGACACAGGTTGCTAACTTTTGTTTTCCTGTGCCCCTGGTTCCCGCCTTAGGTGTATGCATTAGCTACGTGAGTTTGGGTTTCAAGTGTTTGAGTTCTGATAGGGCTAAGGATTTTTTAGTTAAGTGGTATAGAGGCGTGGTTAGAAATCGGTTGGGCTGTGCATGCATTATTGATGGTATACATTGCTCAGCAGAGTGCGAGTATGTTATCTACGTAACCGGCTGCCCGATCAGGGTGACAAGACTCTATACAAATTGTTCTTTGGGGTTCTACCTGATGTATCGTTATTGCGCGTGTTCGGGTGCCCATGCTATGTTACCTTAGTGAATGGGAAGAAGCGCAATAAGCTTGACGAAAGGGCGTTATCTGGTAGACTGGTTGGGTATTCTCTGGTGAGTAAGGGTTATTTTGTTTGGGTTCCGATGTTGCGCCAGGTGGTAGAGAGTCGTGATGTGCTCTTCTATGAAACAGTTTTAGCTATAACTGTATCCCTGGGCTCTTTCCCTATGATGGATCTCAGTATTTTTCTCGCACCCCTGCCGCTATCATCGGTAAAGGGCTTGATACTACTGACAATGTCCTGGGCCCTTTACCAACCCGATTGTTGACCGCTTTACTGGTCATGGGATGACGATGCGTCCCAGGCCAGGTAATGATGGTGCTGTATCGCGTGCGGCGGCATTGGGCCAGGGGGAGTCTGATGTTCCTTCAAGCTCTAATTTATTCGAATCTCAGGGGGTCGCCGGCCTTCCTCTGCGCCACGTTTCGTCGGTGAAGTCGTAGGGTTAGGACAGCCTCGGGTCATAGTGGAACCTAGTACAGGTCCACTGCCCACTAGTCGCCACCCCCCGTCCACCTATTCGGATAGCTCGCGGGAGTTGTTGATCACTTCACCCCTGCTATACCTGGTGGTTTATACCGGACCAGGCATTGCGACGATGTGGCCGTCACAGATGATGTGAGTGATGACCTCGAACACTGGTCCGGGTCAGATACTGCGTATGGCTGGGGTGTTCCAGTGTACCCAGGCTTCGACGATTTAGAGGCAAAGGAGGCCGGCCTTGTTCAACCACGCATGAGTGCTGCGCTGGGGGCTTTATTACCGGTTACTGCTGATACTGCTGATATCCCCGCTGCCCATGTACAAGTACACTGCTTATACGTGGGGGCTTTTATTTCTACCTCTACTGAACTCTCTTCTAAAGCTGCAATGTTACCTACCAACCCTGACAGAGATCTCTGGCTGCAGGCTATGAAGGATGAGATGGCCTCCCTCCATGCTCATGGCACTTGGGTCCTCACTCCACAGCCTCCTAGGCAGAGGATTCTATCTGGCAGATGGTTATTTGTCAAGAAACATGGGGCTGATGGTTCATTGCGTTTTTAAAGCTCGTTTTGTAGTTCGTGGTTTCCTGCAACGTCCTGGGCTGGACTACCATGATGTATATGCCCCCGTCTCCTCTAAAGCAGGTCTTCGTGTGCTCCTTGCTGCCATCACTCATAGAAAAATGTTTGTGAGGCAGCTGGACATCAAGACTGCATTCTTGAATGCCAAGCTGGAACCTGGTCTAGACCTGTTCTGTTACCAGCCTGAGGGCTTTCATGAACTTGGTCCTGACAATGTTCCCCTTGTGTGCAAGCTGATTAAATCTCTTTATGGTTTGAAGCAGGCACCCAGGGCTTGGAGCAAAGATGTAAAGCAGGTTTTGGTTGCCCACGGTTTTACCATGTGCAAAGCTGAAACCTGCTCTGTATTTCAGGAGGGATTCTACTGGTGGGTGGAGCTATGTCCTGACCTATGTGGATGACTTTATCTGTGCTTTTAGTGAGCTGCATAGGTATGCCTTGCTGATCAAGGCTATGGAAGCAGCTGGGTGGGAAGTCAAGGAAATGGGTTGTACCTGTCCAGTTCCTTTCATTGGACATGACTTGTACACTTGATTCTGACGGCAGGTGTGTTAAGATCGACCTCTCCCAGCACTCCTACATTGTTGAGCTGGTGGAGCAGTTTGGTCTCACTGCTGCTACCAAGCCCAAGTTTTCAGTTCCCATGGCCAGGTGCACTGTCACTGATCCTCCTGGAGAACCTCTGGCCTCTAATAGCCAGTACCTCTCTCTCGTGGGGGCTTTGCTGTACCTGGCTACCTGCACAAGGCCTGATATTTCTTTTGCTGTGAGCTACCTGTCCAGGTTTTCTGCTCAACCCACTGCCCCCTGTGGGCTGCAGCCAAGCGCTTGCTTTTGTATTTGAGAGAACATTCCCATCTGGGCCTCACTTACACTCACAGCCCTGGTTTCTCTTTTACTGTCTTTAGTGACTCATCTTTTTGCTGATGAATGGTTCTGACAGGAGAATCTCAGACTGGCTATGCTGTGCTTGCTGGAGGCTGCCTTGTGAACTGGATGAGCAAAAAGGCAACCCACTGTTGCTGTTAGCTCCAGTGAGGCTGAGTATCAGGCCCTGTCTCAGACTGCCCGGAGGTGGCAATGGTTGAAAAAAAAATTGAGAATTGATCTAGGGCTGCCTTGTGACCTAGTCACCATTCAGGGTGACAACTTGGGGTCCTTGAGCTGGGCTAATGACTGTCAGCTGCTCCCTCGCAACAAGCACATTGATGTCATCCATCACTATATCCAGGAGCTGGTGGAGGATGGCCAGGTGGATGTTGCCTATGTTAACACTAAGGACAACTGTGGCTGACACCCTTCACCAAGCCCCTTGATCCTATGGTGTTCTGGCGTTTTCATTCGCATGTTTGGAATGACTGCTTCTCCTTAAACCAATTTTTTTGTTACATGTATTCTAGAATTTTGGTTACATGTATTCTGGAATTTTTGGTTACATTTTAGGGTTTCTTTGGTTACATTTAAGAGTTTCTTTAAAGTTATCATTGATTGGCATTAGGTTCCTATTCCCGGATCGGGTTTTCTATACCGTTGTTACCCCGACTTTGATATTTAGTTGTCCTCTTATATCCACTTGGCAAATTTTGGTTCTTTGCCTGCTTCATACCTTCCCTTACACCCTTTGGGTTTCATTTGAAGTTTCTCTCGATTTTTTTTTCCGGAGTTCTTTGATTTTTTTTTTTTTTTTTTTTTTTTTCTTTTATTTAATTTGTTACATATGGTTCTTTGTCACCAGTGCCATAGGTGGAGTAGTACTAATGTATGTCACCTGTGTCATAGGTGGAGTATCAGCATGTATAGCGGTGCTCTCACGCGTTTTATGACTTGGTGACTACTTTATGTACTCCCATAGAACTATCGCTCTCCTGAGCCAGCTTCCCGTGGGACTTGAGTCATCTTGAGATGACTCAGTGGCAGCTTCCTGTCACCTACGTTCTGATCTCCTGTCCTCATACGGTCTGATCTGTACCCTGTTAGGTTCCTGTCTACCGTCTCCTTTCACCACAGGTGCCCCTTTATGGGTCTCCTGTGTCTGTAACATGATCCTTGTCTCCGTGTATAGATTGGTGCGTCTGTTCCGCTGCTTTAATCTACTGTCCACTCTACCGGAGTGATTTCAAGCTGATAGGTGGGTGCCAGCTTGGATGTGGACCTGTCTCAGGAGCCTGCATGCTGCCAAGTTGGATTGGTTGGTTGGGCGGGTTGGTTGGTGCGCCAGCTTGGGCGTGGACCTGTCCCAGAAGCCTGCGTGCTGCCAAGTTGGGTATAGGGTTTAGAGCAAGCTTAAGACAGCAAGATCAAGTGTGAGTGAGTAAGAATAAGAGAGTAAGAATAAAATACTAAATATGGTGATAAATAAGTTGGTGGGAAATGATACAATATAAATTAGTAGGGAGTAACTATGGTAGGGAAATAATATAATATAATATAATAGGATAATGAAACATAATATAATATAATACAACACATAATATCGTCTAGTAGGATGTAGTATAGTGGTAGTATAGTGGGGGGAAATAAAATAACATAATGCAGGAGGCGCCCAGGCCTCAAAAACTTTACTCATGCCGATCGATTTCTTCTGAGAATGGGGCTACAATGGCATAATTCATGGTATTTTTGAGCATTTCCAGGTAATTCTGATACAATTCTGCATAATATAATAGGACAAGTCGAAGCCAGTTAGTTATGAGACAATTAGCTGACGTGTCGGGCTTCAATTTTTCGGTCGCACAAACAGACAACGGGGTTACACGGAGGGCTCCCGCCCCACAGAAGGGGGGGCTTCGCCAAAAATAATAACAGTGATGCATCCGACCCACCTCCTAGTGTAAGCGCCCTCCACAGCTGGCGCCAACATATCGTGCATCTGACAGACCATGTCTTCAAACAGGACAGGCTCCTGAGTCGAGTCTCGCAAGCGCTTCAATTGTTCCTGCGAGAGCGTTTCAAAAATTCAAATTCAAATTCAGAATCCTGGACAATATATTGTGCATCTGACAAACCATGTTTTTTAACAGGAGTGGTTCCTGATTTGAGGCTGGCAAGCGCTTCAAATGTTCCTGCCAGAGCGTTTCAAATTCAAATTCAGAATCCTGGACAATCTTCCGACTCACACCCACCATCACACCCACTGCCCCCCCACCTCGTAGAACGACCACATCTCCCTACGGCGAGTGACCCCCCCCCCCCCCCCCCACACACACACACACACTGACCCCACCACACCTCGTAGAACGACCATACCTTCCTAGGGCGAGACCCCCCCCCCCCCCCACCCCCCCCCCCCACACACACACACACACACACACACACCACTCACACACCATCACACACACTGACCCCACCACCTCGTAGAACGACCATACCTCCCTAGGGCTAGTGACCCCTGTCCTCTCCCTCTCCCCCCCTCAAACACACCCACTGGCCACACCCACCTCGTAGAACTATCACATGCATCTAGGGCGAGTGAACTCTTTCCCCCACCCCACCCCCACCCACCCACCCACCTCGTAGAACGCCCACATCTCCCTAGGGTGAATCACTCCATCGCAGTCTAGGTCAGCAGCCTTGAACCAGTAGTCAATAGCCGTGTCACTAGACTTGTCCTCTTCACTCAAGATGAACCAAACTCCCCCCCCCCACACACACACACACACACGTCACACCCACTGACCACACCCACCTCGTAGAACGCCCACATCTCCCTAGGCAAGTGAACTTTTTCCTTCCCCCCCCCCCCCCCCCCAACACACACACACACACACACACACACACACACACACATACACGCACAACATCACACCCACCGACCCCGCCCACCTCGTAGAACGCCCACATCTCCCTAGGGCGAATCACTCCATCGCAGTCTAGATCAGCTGCCTTGAACCAGCAGTCAATAGCTGTGTCACTAGACTTGTCCTCTTCACTCAAGATGAACCAAACAAAGTCCTCGTAGCCCATCTTGCCAGGCTCAATTGCTGGTGAAAACGGCGGGGCAACCTGGAGTGTCAGCAACAGGGTTGGGTTGAGTTGAGTTGGGTTGAGTTGGATTGAGTCACGTCTCTTTGTTTTATGCCTGGGACTGTGGAGTACGATATGATGATGATGATGATTTAAAGCCCATCTTGGCAGGCTCAATTGCTGGTGAAAACGGCGGGGCACCTGGAGTGTAAGCAACAGGGTTGGGTTTGGGTTGGGTTGGGTTGGGTTGGGTCGGATTGAGTTAAGTCTCTTTGCTTTATACTGGGACTGTTGAGTACGATATGATGATGATGATTTAAAGCCCCTCTTGCCAGGCTCATTGCTGGTGCAACGGCGGGTCACTTGGAGTGCAAGCGACAGGAGTGGTGGTGTGATGATGATGGGTTGGGTGGGAAAGGATTGAGTGAAGTCTGTTTGTTTTATGCCTGGGACTGATGAGTACGACATGATGATAATGATTTGAACCTCATCTTGCCAGGCTCATTGCTGGTGAAACTACGCAGCACCTGTGTGTGAGCAACAGGATTGCATTGGGTTGTGATGGGTTGTGGCGGGTTGTGATGGTTTTCGGGGGATGGGTTTGTTTGGGATGGTTTGGGATGGTTTGGGATGGTTTGGGATGGTTTGGGATGGGTTAGGTTAGGTTAGGTTAGAAACGACGAGGCACCTGTGTGTGAGCAACAGGGTTGGGTTGGGTCGGATTGAGTTATGTCTCATTTGCTTTATGTCCGGGACTGTCGAGTACGATATGATGATGAAGACGATTATTATTATTATTTGAACCTCATCTTTCCAGGATCATTGCTGGTGAAATGGCGGGGCACCTGGAGTGTAAGCAACAGGGTTGGGTTGGGTTGGGTCAGGTCGGATTGAGTAAAGTCTCTTTGCGTTATACCTGGGACTGTTGAGTACGATATGATGATGATGATGATGATGATGATGATGATGATGATTTAAATCCCCTCTTGCCAGGCTCATTGCTGGTGCACCGGGGGGGCACCTGGAGTGTAAGCAACAGGGTTGGGTTGGGTTGGGTCGGATTGAGTTCCCCATCTTGCCAGGCTCATTGCTGGTGCATCGGGGGGGGCACCTGGAGTGGTAAGCAACAGGGTTGGGTCGGATTGAGTTCTCCCATCTTGCCAGGCTCATTGCTGGTGCATCGCGGGGGCACCTGGAGTGTAAGCAACAGGGTTGGGTCGGATTGAGTTCCCCATCTTGCCAGGCTCATTGCTGGTGCATCGGGGGGGCACCTGGAGTGTAAGCAACAGGGTTGGGTCGGATTGAGTTCCCCATCTTGCCAGGCTCATTGCTGGTGCAACGGTGGGGCACCTGTGTGGAGGCAACATGGTTTGGGTTAGGTTGGGGATGGGTTGGGTTGGGAATGGTTTTGGGATGGTTAGGGATGGTTTGGTCGGGTTGGGATGGGATGGGTTGAGTAAACTCCCTTTGCTTTATGTCTAGGATTGTCAACTGCATGGGTTGCGGATGTGTGGGGCATTGACTACATCTTGCCAGGCTCATTGCTGGTGAAACGGCAGGGCACCTGAAGTGTAAGCAACAGGAGAGGTGGTGTGATGATGATGGGTTGGGTGGGGAAGGATTGAGTGAAGTCTCTTTGTTTTATGCCTGGGACTGATGAGTATGATATGATGATGATGATGATGATAATGATGATTTAAAGCCCATCTTGCCAGGATCATTGCTGGTGAAACGACGAAGCACCTGTGTGGAGGTATCAGGGTTGGGTTGGGTCTGGTCGGATTGAGTTGAGTTTCTCTGTTTTATGCCTGGGACTGTTAGGTACGATATGATGATGATGATGATATTGATGATTTAAGGCCCATCTTGCCAGGCTCATTGCTGGTGAAACAGCGGGGCACCTGGAGTGTAAGCAACAGGAGTGGTGGTGTGATGATGATGGGTTGAGTGGGGAAGGATTGAGTGAAGTCTGTTTGTTTTATGCCTGGGACTGATGAGTATGATATGATGATGATGGTGGTGATGATTTATAGCCCATCTTGCCAGGCTCATTGCTGGTGAAACGGCGGGGCACCTGGAGTGTGAGCAACAGGAGTGGTGGTGTGACGATGATGGGTTGGGTGGGGAAGGACAAGGAGAGTAAACTATCTTTGTTTTATGTCTGGGATTGTTAAGTACGATATGATGATGATGATGATGATGATGATGATGATGATGATGATGATGATGATGAAGATTTTAACCTCATCTTTCCAGGATCATTGCTGGTGAAACGGTAAGGCACCTGTGTGTGAGCAACAGGGTTGGGTTGGGTTAGTTTGGATTGAGTTAATTCTCTTTGTTTGCTGTCTGTGATCGTTGAGCATGATATGATATGATATGATTTGATGATGATGATTGGGATGTGTCAGGTTGGTATGTGTTAGGTTGGTATGTGATAGGTTGGTATGTGTTAGGTTGGGATGTGTTAGGTTGGGATGTGTTAGGTTGGGATGTGTTAGGTAGGGTTTTCGCCCTACCCACACCTACCTACTCACCCACCTACCCACACACCTGGTTGCCACGACCTACCTAGCCACACCCACTCACCCGCTCAAAGATGCGGTCGACAATCTGATATGAGAGAGCAGACTGTAAGTAGTGTGCGGAATCGTCCTTGTCAATAAGTCGTGGTCCGTACCCATGTACCAACACACCTACCTTCCTTCCCCTGCACCTACCCAACTCCCTCCTTACCCCCGCACCTACCCAACTCCCTCCCTCCCTACCTACCAACACACCCACCCACCTACTTACCTACCTACCCACCTACCGCACACAAACCTGGTTGCAACGACCTACACAGCCTCACCCAAGCACCAGCTCAAAGATGCGGTCGACAAACTGATATGAGAGAGCAGACTGGGTGCAGTGAGCGAGATTGTTGTTGTCAATAAATCGTGGTCCGTACACATCTACCAACACACCTACCCACCTACCTCCCTACCCCTGCACCTACCCAACTCTCTCCCTACCTACCAGGACACCCACGCACCTGTTCGAAGATGCGGTCGACAATCTGATATGAGAGAGCAGACTGGGAGTAGTGAGCGAGATCGTCCTTGTCAATTAGGAAGTCATGGTCCTTGTCCAGTTCCCAGAACTTGCAGTAGATTCTGACGTAGAAGTGCTCGTAGCTGAAATATTTTTGAGAACCTGGGGGAGGTGGGGGTAGGGGACAAGGAGGTGGAGGTGGGTGCAATATGGGTGATGAGTAGGTAGGTAAGTAGGTAGGTAGAGGGAGGTGGGAGGTAGGGGGCAAGGAGGTGGAGGTGGGTGCAATATGGGTGGATGGGTAGGTAGGTAGGTAGGTTAGGTAGGTAGGGGGGAGGTGGAGTGTAGGGGGCAAGGAGGTGGAGGTGGGTGCAATATGGGTGGATGGGTAGGTAGGTACGGGGGAGGTGGAGGGTAGGGGGCAAGGAGGTGGAGGGTAGGGGGCAATGAGGTGGAGGGTAGGGGGCAAGGAGGTGGAGGTGGGTTCAATATGGTTTGATGGGTATGGGGTAGGTAGTTGTAGGGGGAGGAGGAGGGTAGAGGGCAAGGAGGATGACTGTGTTCAATATGGGTGGATGGGTAGGTGGGTAGGTGGAGGTGGAGGGTAGGGGGCAAGGAGGTGGAGGGTAGGGGGCAAGGAGGTGGAGTGGGTTGCAATTTGGGTGGATGGTAGGTAGGTAGGGGGAGTGGAGAGGTAGGGGGCAAGGAGGTGAGAGGGTAGGGGGCAAAGGAGGTGGAGGTGGGTTCAATATGGGTGGATGGGTAGGTAGGTAGGGGGAGGTGGAGGGTAGGGGGCTAAGGAGGTGGAGGGTAGGGGCAAGGAGTGGAGGTTGGGTTCAAGTATGGGTGGACGTGGTAGGTAGGTAGGGGGGGAGGTGAGGGTAGAGGGGAAGGAGGATGATGTGGGTTTCAATAGGTGGTGGGTAGGTAGGTAGGGGAGGTGGAGGGTCAGAGGGCAAGGAAGATGTTCTCGTGGGCCAAGGAGGCTAGAGCGAACACACGCGATCGAGCAAGCAATTCAACAAATAATGGCGTGGATGGACAGTAAGGTAGCAAGTAGAGGGGAGGTCGAACGAGGCTAGGAGGACAAGGCACGGGACGAGCAGTTACCCACGGCGTAGGGGGCAAGCGAGGTTGAGACAGGTTGGCCAACTTTAAATACTGGCCGTGGGCCCAATGGCGGTACAGGAGGTTTTCGAGCGTGGAGAGTCAGCGGATGGGTCAAGAGGCAACTGGAGGAGATACACCTTTGAGTTGCGCGATCTTCTTAATTGAAGTGGGTGTGGCATGGGTAGGATAGGTAGAGGCGACGGTGACGGGTCAGTGCGGGTACCGCGTTGCAAGCTGAGAAGATTCGATCGTGTGTTGGTTTTCATGATTGGCGCTGTATGGCCTATGCGGTAGAGCTAAGGTCTCGAGCTGGCGTGAACAGTGGTGGAGCGCTGTAGATGGGCAGGATGGTGGAGAGTCAAGCAGGCTGCCGAAAATATGGGTGGGTATGAGGGTCTCACGCGCACAGGCCCACCGTATGGGGAGGGTGGCATGAGAGGCAACGGGGGCGCACGCAAGAAGGTGAAAGAAAATGTGCGGGAGTTCAAATACTAGAGGGGGCACACTGAGTAGCGCAGGCTACCGGTAGGCAATAGTAACTGGTAAGAGCGGGAAGTGTGTGAAGTGTAAGCGGGAACCAAAGGAGGTGGAACGGTGGAATCGGCAAATCATGGTGGCAGCGGTAACCGTACTGAATAGAGAATCGAGGCCCTCAAGAAGGGCACGGGTTGCAATAGTTGGAATACCAGGGACGGTAAGGCCACTTGGCCGAGGGGAGCATCGTTATAAATTCAAGGCTCTCAGAACCTTAATTGGCTTCGCGCTGAAGCTGATCTTTGAAGAACCGTGTGAGGGTGGAGGAGGCGGATAGCAAAGGTCCATCCCCTAGGACGCGAGTGGTACACGGTGGAAGAGGGAGGTAGACCACGCGGTGGCAGAAAACAGGTAGAGGAATGGTGGAGTTGCAAGAAGTAAATGACGTACTTGCCGTGTAGATCTAGAGGCTTTTCGAGACCACCAGAGGGACACAGTAGAGGAAGGCAATGGACAGGGATAAGAGGGCAGACATCTGCTAAGAATCCGGTTGACCGAGAGAACAGGTTGGCGCGTGCTCACTAGCGTGGCAAGGTGAGAGCACTCAGGAGTCCATTGGTGCCAGACTGAACTATTGAATTACCTGCGTGCGGTAAACACAGCAGGTAAGGCGCCGTAGGTACAAGACGTGAAAAAGGGATCGAGGAGAAGGTAGGCCAGAGCGGAGGGCGGTTTGGGAGTGCTCAAAAAAGGATTGCCAATGTAGCTCCATGTGAAGTATTCGGAGAGAACCTGCGTGTGACACAGTCCACCCAGCAGATTCCCGACCAACCGGCGACCTAACCTGTTCACGCATGTCAGGAGACAAAGTAATATACTGCTCACACGATATATTTACGAAATTCCAATTGTTCACCCTTTGTCGTCGTAGTGAAAAGAAATTGCAATTATGAAGAAGCTCAATTTTGTCGCATCGTTTACCATTCTTCATCTGTAGTATTTTTGTCGTTAAACAATTACCTGTGCCTACATGGTCCACAATCATGCATGAAGTTGTAGGGCGTCTAACAAATCAATTTTTCTAGTGAGTTCAAAGCCCCCCTGCGATGGATGTTTTCCGCAAAAGTGTTATTTGTTTTATCGTAGCGCATGAGCCAACGGTCGATAGCAGAGCCCAAGTCTCCTGCTGTGAAAGAGAAACGATAACGATAAGACAACCGATTGACACTCTCTAGATCTCGAGGCATACACGCGGAGCAGCTCCCAGTCTCATTGCGGTACTGAACTACTCCAGACAACGATAAACAATGTTTTCCCTGTTATTTGTTTACTGCTTGCCCCAGACAAGGACGAAGCAGTCTCAATGTGAACTTGCCAACTATTGTAGGTGGATGGTGCAAGGTGTTGGAAGGATCTGCCCTACAATGTCCCAGTAGCGATGGCGATAATAGATGCCTCCGTGTGTGTGTGTGTGGTGGTGTGGAGGCGGTTGTGTCCCTGTGTGTGGGGGTGGTCAGGGGGTTGTGTAGTGAATTCTGTTGTTGTCCCGAAAGTTGCGAAAGTTGTTCTGCACGTGCCTGTACCAATATTTCCTGTTAAGCTGTTTTACTTGCCCCATAAAGACGGCGAGCAGCCCAATATCCAGGTAGTGTATGATGAGGCACGACCAGAAGCAGCGAGCACCCAATCGGCCTTAGGGATACGCAAGATGTAGCAAAAACGAATAGTGTGCAAAATACGAGGATTTACCCAGCTTTCGAGCCTAGGCTGAATCCTATTTTACACCTGCTCAACCTTTCTGTGGTACTCCTTTCGTTTTCAAGCTGGACGAAGACGGCTGAGTGCAGCCCAACTTTGGACTAGAAGCCCAATCAAACACAATACCTTTCTCCTATATGTCTTTACCGTATGAAGACGGGCGTGCGAGTCTAACAAACTTCTTGTTGCCAAGAGTGCAATCGAACAATTTCCATTGTTACTTGTTCTGTCTGAGCCGCCGGACGAGCTATGTGCTTACAGCGAGAGTGTGATATGAGCTTAGAGTCATCTAACCAGGAGCTCTTATTGCTACGGTAGGAGTATCCTTTATGCCTATGACAGACGGGAGCCGATAGCGGCCTGCGAGTTATTTCCTTGACAAAAAGCAGATCACTGAGCAGCTTGAGCCCGCGCCAACCACTCGCCAATCCAAAATCACTCTGGAACGGATGTCGGTGGGCCTCGCCTCCAGTGAAGAGGAGCACTGGAGGGAATGCGCTGGGAAGGCACGAGTGCCAACCATACTCCGATTGGATAGATCGCATCATTTCAGGCACCCATGAACCTATGGTTATCACACCGAACTAACGGACGAACACACACTTAGAAACCTAAGCTATGCTACAAGTTCTGGGACATTCCTAGTAACTTAGTAGTGCTGTGTTGGACTGTACTGTTGCGACGCGTCATTAAGTACAGCTGTGAGTGTGGTGAGCGGTGGGGGTTCGGTCCGCGATGAGGGGTGTGACTGGGAGGCCCGCTCAGTTCGACGTGAGATTGGTTGTCTCAATAGGTTTCTCGTGCTAAGAGAAGTTGAACTTGGTGTGCTGTGTGTGTTAATGTCTAAGTCCATCCACGGTTGTACTCCCTATGTTTGACATAGTATTTCTCTTCATTTGTAATTTACTGCTCAGAAGAGCTGCTGTGCGACCCTATGACACAAATGGTGTGAAGTGCAGTGTGTAGGGGAAGATCTAGCGTGATAGGTGCTACCTGGTTAGTTTAACACCTCCACTCACCGCTATTGACACCTACACCCACTGTTATCTCTTACTCGTTTATAGACTGACTCTGAAGACGCGATGTGCAGCTCCGATACGTGGCTGCAAGCACCAGTGAAGCACAGTGCAACATCATGCTTGAGTGTCGACGAGAGAGAAACAAGAATAGCTGCGACAACAGTAGAAGAGCTAGAAGTGTTTATAGAGGATCCGAGCAACGTTGCATACACAAACCAGTATCCTCATCCTCCAACTGTTGTTCTCAACCTCTATGAGTGTTGAATCCAAAACAAAACTGCACTAATATCATGCAACAGAGGTGGTAAAACGCACGTGATCATAAAGCGACTAAAGACAAGCGCGAAGCATTCCTGCTGATGTTGTCATCCTAAGTATATCATCCCGACTGCAACCGCCCCCTAGATTAGCAAAAGTTTCCTCGTGCCAGCACTTCTGGATATAGACATATTTCCTGTTACCACAAACCGTAATTCAACAAAAAAGACAGACAGCATCTACTCCTACCTTGAATGTTGTCCTCTACTCTATCTGTTAGGAAGACCAACACTGTACACACCATCTAGCCAAGTATTACTTCCACCGAGCCGCAGCTCTCACCTAGTATTCAGTTTTCCTGTGTTAACCAAAGAAACTGCAACAAATAGGATAAGTAGACATACGCACCTTGTGCGGCTGATATTCGTATCCTACATCTCGTCTCAGCACTCGAGACCTACACATCCCTGTCGCAACTAATCAATACTCACTGTTACGAGTAATAATCCCTATAAGCAACCTGCAACAAATAAGCACCACCGTTGATTGATGAGGTCGTCCTACTTAATCTGCTCCGAGCAAACTGCAGAACTCATAGCGCAGAGTAACCCAGCCAGTCACCTCAGGCACACCCTGCCACACCCGAAATCTCACCGCAAAACTTCCGCGAAGCTCTATACTCTGAACAGATTTTATGACTTAAAAATACACCACTGCAACAAAAGAAAGTCATCAACACTCATTGATGTCGTCCTTCTTGGTCCAAAACAAGACTGCAGAGCTCTTAGCAAGGTTGTACAGCGCTCAGCCTGCACACCTCTTTGCCACCTTAACAAGACCTGCCTAGCCCCGCAGAGCCCCTACCGTGTGAGGCCCCCATGACTCTGTCAAAGGCTGTGGGCACATTTGGAAGTCCAGTGTTACCCAAGTTCGAGTTGCAATCCACATCACCTTGTCGATGTCCTAGTGAACTTATGTCCCTTTCATGGCAGAAGACGGCGAGCGCCGCCAAAATTATGGCCTGGACTCATGCTT
>JAJSRW010000603.1:0-30142 GCA_022414725.1 Microglena sp. YARC | reverse complement strand
AGATTAATTTGACATCTAATAACCGTATTGGTTGATGGTATTTGGTGTTGTTGTGGTATTGGTTAGTCGGCCTGGGGGGTGCAAAAGTCCTGAGTATTGCATGAGTTTAGGTTTGCTGCCTTCCTAACAAGTCCTGTCGGCTCACACTGAGAAAGTACCAAGGTGAGGTAATTGCATGAATTAGGTCTACTTGGCTTCTAAACAAGTCTGTCGCTCACTGAAATTAACCTGAGGTATTGCCTGAGTTGGTTTCTGCTGGCTTGCTAACAAGTCCTGTGGTACATGAGAAGTACATGCTGTAGTTATTGATGATATTAGGTCCTACTGCTTCGCTAAAAGTCCTGTCGGCGTCCTGAGAAGTACCCTGATGTGTTGGCATGAGTTAGGTGTTTATGCTGCTTTCTTAACAAGTCTGTCGGTCTACTGAGAATCGTGTTGGTTGTGAAGTATTAGCATGTTATGGTATCCAGCTCCTTCCTAAGTCTTCGCCTGGGACTGAGAAGTACACTGAGGTATTGCATGAGTTAGTCCTGCTGCCTTCCAACATAGTCCTGTCGGCTTTACTTGAGATTAATGTGACAATAAACTATGGTGCTGGTATTTGGGGGGGTGTAGGTAGTGTTGGTATTGGTAGTCGGCCTGGGGACTGAGAAGTACCTGAGGTATTGCATGAGTTAGGTCTGCTGCCTTCTCTAACAAGCCTGTCGGCTTAACTTGAGATTTATTGACACATAACACGTATTGTGCGGTATTTCGGTGTTGGTTGTTGGTATTGGTAGTCGGCCTGGGGACTGAGAAGTACCCTGAGGTATTGCATGAGTAGGTCCTGCTGCCTTCCCAACAAGTCCTGTCGGCTTACTTGAGATTAATGTGACAATAAAACATTTGCTGGTATTTGTGTTTGGTGTTGGTATTGGTAGTCGGCCTGGGGACTGAGAAGTACCCTGAGGTATTGCAATGAAGTTAGGTCCTGCTGCCTTCCTAAACAAGTCTGTCGCTTTACTTGAGATTAATTTGACAATAAACGTATTGGTGCTGGATATTTTGTGTTGTGTTGGTATTGTAGTCGCCTGAGGACTTGAGAAGTACACTGAGGTATTGCATGGAGTTAGGTCCCTGCTGCCTTCCTAAAAACAAGTCCTGTCGGCTTACTTGAGATTAATTGACAATAAACGTAAATTGGTGCTGGTAATTTGTTGTTAGGTGTTCGGTAAATTGGTAGTCGGCCTGGGGACTGAGACAGTACCCTGAGGTATTGCATGAGTTAGGTCCTGCTGCCTTCCAATTAACAAGGTCCTGTCCGGCCTTAACTTGAGATTTGTTAGAATTAATGTTGAGTCAAAAATACAGCGTACTTATTTGTTGTGCACTTGTAATTTGTGAATTCTGTGTTGGTGTTGGTATTGGTAGTCGGCCTGGGGAACTGAGAAGCTACAAAAAAAATAAGAAAAAAACCCTGAATTAAGGTATTGACACCCTGAGTATTAGGTCCTGCTGCCTATCCCTAACAAGTCCTGTCGGCTTTACTTGAGATTAATGTGACAATAAACCGTGTTGGTGCTGTATTTCCTGTTCGGTGAGAAGTTGGTATGTGAGTAGTCCGGCCTGGGACTGAGAAGTACACTGAGTTGTATTGCATGAGTTAGGTCCTGCTGCCTTTCCCAACAAGCTCCTGTCAGGCTTACTTGAGATTAATGTGACAATAAAACGTATTGGTGCTTGTATTGTGTTGGTGTTGGTATTGGTAGTTCGATTGCCTGGGACACTGAGAAGTACCCTGAGGTATTGCATGAGTTAGGTCTGCTGCCTTCCTAACAAGTCCTGTTCCGGCCTTACTTGAGATTAAATTGTGACAATAAACGTATTATGCTGTATTTGTGTTGGTGGTATTGGTATTGGTAGTCGGCCTGGGGACTGAGAAGTACCCTGAGGATTATTGCTATGAGTTAGGTTCCTGCTGCCTTACCTAACAAGTCCTGTCGGCTTACTTGAGATTAATTGTGACAATAAACGTATTGGTGCTTGGTATTTTTGTTGGTGTTGGTATTGGTAGTCGGCCTGGGGACTGAAAGTAAAACAACCCTGAGGTATTGCATGAGTTTAGGTCCTGCTGCCTTCCTAACAAGGTCCTGTCGGCTTACTAGATTAATGTGGACAATAAAACGTATTGTGCTTGTATTTGTGTTGGTGTTGGTATTGGTAGTCCTGTGAGTGTGACAGTAAACTGACGGTATTGCATGAGTTCGGGTGCTGCCTTCCTAACATTAAGTTTCTGTCGGGCTTATTGAGATTAATGTGACAATAAACGTATTGGTGCTGGTATTTGTGTTTGTGTTGGTATTGGTAGTCGCCTGGGGACTGAGAAGTAACCCTGAGGTATTGCATGAGTAGGTCCTGCTGCCTTCCTAACAGAGTCCTGATCGGCCTCACCTGAGAAGTCTACCGTGAGTCGGCCTGGGGTATTGCATGAATTAAGGTCCTGCTGCCTTCCTAAAAGTACCTGTCGGCTCCTGAGAAGTACCGACCTGAGGTATTGCATGAGTTAGGTCCTGCCTGCCTCCTAACAAGTCCTTGCCGGCTTACTTGAGATTAATTTGACAATAAACGAATTGGTGCTGGTATTTGATGTTGGTGTTGGTTTTGGTAGTTCGGCCCTGGGACTGATGTCCTGAAGTAAAAACACACCCTGAGGTATTGCATGAGTTAGGTCCTGCTGCTTACGAACTTCCTAACAATGAAGTCCTGTCGGCTTACTTGAGATTAATGTGACAATAAACGTGTTGGTGCTGGTATTTGTGTTGGTGTTGGTATTAGGTAGTCGGCCTGGGGAACTGAGAAGTACACTGAGGTATTGCATGAGTGTAGGTCCTGCTGCCTTACCCTAAAAGTCCTGTCGGCTTACTTGAGATTAATGTGACATAAACGTATTGGTGCTTGGTATTTGTGTTGTGGTTGGTATTGTAGTCGCCTGGGGACTGAGAAGTACCCTGAGGTATTGCATGAGTTAGGTCCTGCTGCCTTCCTAACAAGTCCTGTCGGCTTACTTGAATTAATGTGAGAATAAACGTATTGGTGAATGGGGTATTGTGTTGGTAAGGTATTGGCCCTAAGTCACCTGGGGACTGAGAAGTACCCTGAGGTATTGCATGAGTTAGGTCCCCTGCTGCCTTCCTAACAAGTCCTGTCGGCTTACTTGAGATTAATTGACAATAAACTTATTGGTGCTTGGTATTTGTGTTGGTGTTGGTATTGGTAGTCGGCCTGGGGACTGAGAAGTACCGTCTGAGGTATTGCATGAGTTAGGTCCTGCTGCCTTCTAACAAGTCCTGTCGGCTTACTTGAGATTAATTTGACAAGTAAACGTATTGTGCTTGTATTGTGTTGGTGTTGGTATTGGTAGTCGGCCTGGGGACTGAGAAGTACCCTGAGGTATTGCATGAGTTAGGTCCTGCTGCCTTCCTAACAAGTCCTGTCGGCTTACTTGAGATTAATGTGACAATAAACGTATTGGTGCTGGTATTTGTGTTGGTGTTGGTATTGGTAGTCGGCCTGGGGGCTGAAAAGTACCCTGAGGTATTGCATGAGTTAGGTCCTGCTGCCTTCCTAACAAGTCCTGTCGGCTCACCTGAGAAGTACCCTGTGAGTCCTACTGCCTTCCTAAACAAGTCCCTGTCGGTCCCTGAGAAGCTGAGGTGCAATGAGTTAGGTCCCTGCTGCTTCCTAACAAGTCCTGTCGGCTCACCTGAGAAGTACCCTGAGGTATTGCATGAATTAGGCTGCCTTCCTAACAAGTCCTGTCGGCTCACCTGAGAAGTGACGTGATATCTGCATTTGAGTTAGGTCCTGCTGCCTAACAAGTCCTAGGTCCTGCCTTCCAACAATCGGCTCACCTGAGAAGTACCCTGAGGTATTGCATGAGTTAGGTCATGCTGCCTTCCTAACAAGTCCTGTCGGCTTACTTTGACACTTATTGGTGAGAGTCGGCGGGGACCCTGAGGTACCTGAGGTAATTGCATGTTAGTTCCTTGCTCCTTCCTGTCGATACTTGAATTAATTTGACAATAAATAATGTTTATTGGGTAGTCGGCCTGGGGACTGAGAAGTAACCCTGAGGTATTGCATGAGTTAGGTCTGCTGCCTTCCTAACAAGTCTGTCGGCTTACTCACCTGAGATTAATGTGACAAGTAAACGTGCTGGTATTTGATGTGTGTTGTATTGGTAGTCGGCCTGGGGACTGAGAAGTACCCTGAGGTATTGCATGAGTTAGGTCCTGCTGCCTTCCTAACAAGTCCTGTCGGCTTACTTGAGATTAATGTGACAATAAACGTATTGGTGCTTGTATTTGTGTTGGTGTTGGTATTGGTAGTCGGCCTGGGGACTGAGAAGTACCCTGAGGTATTGCATGAGTTAGGTCCTGCTGCCTTCCTAACAAGTCTGTCGGCTTACTTGAGATTAATGTGACAATAAATGTATTGGTGCTGGTATTTGTGTTGGTGTTGTATTGGTAGTCGGCCTGGGGACTGAGAAGTACCCTGAGGTATTGCATGAGTTAGGTCCTGCTGCCTTCCTAACAAGTCCTGTCGGCTTACTTGAGATTAATGTGACAATAAACTTATTGGTGCTTGTATTTGTGTTGGTGTTGGTATTGGTAGTCGGCCTGGGGACTGAGAAGTACCCTGAGGTATTGCATGAGTTAGGTCCTGCTGCCTTCCTAACAAGTCCTGTCGGCTTACTTGAGATTAATGTGACAATAACCGTATTGGTGCTGGTATTTGTGTTGGTGTTTGGTATTGGTAGTCGGCCTGGGGACTGAGAAGTACCCGCAAGATAGAGGTATGCTCTGCTGCCTTCCTAAACAAGCCCGTCCTTAATTTGAAGTTATGAGAAACATAACTTATTGGTGCTGGTATTTTGTTGAGTGTTGGTATTGGTAGTCGGCCTGGGGACTGAGAAGTACCCTGAGGTATTGCATGAGTAGGTCCTGCTGCCTTCCTAACAAGTCCTGTCGGCTCACCTGAGAAGTACCGTGAGGTATTGCATGAGTAAGGTCCTGCTGCCTTCCTAACAAGTCCTGTCGGCTCACCTGAGAAGTACCCTGAGGTATTGCATGAGTTAGGTCCTGCTGCCTTCCTAACAAGTCCTGCCGGCTTACTTGAGATTAATGTGACAATAAACGAATTGGTGCTGGTATTTGTGTTGGTGTTGGTATTGGTAGTCGGCCTGGGGACTGAGAAGTACCCTGAGGTATTGCATGAGTTAGGTCCTGCTGCCTTCCTAACAAGTCCTGTCGGCTTACTTGAGATTAATTTGACAATAAACGTATTGGTGCTGGTATTTGTGTTGGTGTTGGTATTGGTAGTCGGCCTGGGGACTGAGAAGTACCCTGAGGTATTGCATGAGTTAGGTCCTGCTGCCTTCCTAACAAGTCCCGTCGGCTTATTTGAGATTAATGTGACAATAAACGTATTGGTGCTGGTATTTGTGTTTGTGTTGGTATTGGTAGTTCGGCCTGGGGACTGAGAAGTACCCTGAGGTATTGCATGAGTAGGTCCTGCTGCCTTCCTAACAAGTCCTGTCGGCTCACCTGAGAAGTACCGTGAGGTATTGCATGAGTAAGGTCCTGCTGCCTTCCTAACAAGTCCTGTCGGCTCACCTGAGAAGTACCCTGAGGTATTGCATGAGTTAGGTCCTGCTGCCTTCCTAACAAGTCCTGCCGGCTTACTTGAGATTAATGTGACAATAAACGAATTGGTGCTGGTATTTGTGTTGGTGTTGGTATTGGTAGTCGGCCTGGGGACTGAGAAGTACCCTGAGGTATTGCATGAGTTAGGTCCTGCTGCCTTCCTAACAAGTCCTGTCGGCTTACTTGAGATTAATTTGACAATAAACGTATTGGTGCTTGTATTTGTGTTGGTGTTGGTATTGGTAGTCGGCCTGGGGACTGAGAAGTACCCTGAGGTTTTGCATGAGTTAGGTCCTGCTGCCTTCCTAACAAGTCCTGTCGGCTTACTTGAGATTAATGTGACAATAAACGTATTGGTGCTTGTATTTGTGTTGGTGTTGGTATTGGTAGTCGGCCTGGGGACTGAGAAGTACCCTGAGGTATTGCATGAGTTAGGTCCTGCTGCCTTCCTAACAAGTCCTGTCGGCTCACCTGAGAAGTACCCTGAGGTATTGCATGAATTAGGTCCTACTGCCTTCCTAACAAGTCCTGTCGGCTCACCTGAGAAGTACCCTGAGGTATTGCATGAGTTAGGTCCTGCTGCCTTCCTAACAAGTCCTGTCGGCTCACCTGAGAAGTACCCTGAGGTATTGCATGAATTAGGTCCTACTGCCTTCCTAACAAGTCCTGTCGGCTCACCTGAGAAGTACCCTGATGTATTGCATGAGTTAGGTCCTGCTGCCTTCCTAAACAAGTCCTGTCGGCTCACCTGAGAAGTACCCTGAGGTATTGCATGAGTTAGGTCCAGCTGCCTTCCTAACAAGTCCTGTCGGCTCACATGAGAAGTACCCTGAGGTATTGCATGAGTTAGGTCCTGCTGCCTTCCCAACAAGTCCTGTCGGCTCACCTGAGAAGTAACCTGAGGTATTGCATGAGTTAGGTCCTGCTGCCTTCCTAACAAGTCCTGTCAACTCACCTGAAAGTACCGTGAGGTATTGCATGAGTTAGGTCCAGCTGCCTTCCTAACAAGTCCTGCCGGCTCACCTGAGAAGTACCCTGAGGTATTGCATGAGTTAAGTCCTGCTGCCTTCCTAAACAAGTCCTGCCGGCTTACTTGAGATTAATGTGACAATAAACGTATTGGTGCTGGTATTTGTGTTGGTGTTGGTATTGGTAGTCGGCCTGGGGACTGAGAAGTACCCTGAGGTATTGCATGAGTTAGGTCCTGCTGCCTTCCTAACAAGTCCTGTCGGCTTACTTGAGATTAATTTGACAATAAACGTATTGGTGCTTGTATTTGTGTTGGTGTTGGTATTGGTAGTCGGCCTGGGGACTGAGAAGTACCCTGAGGTATTGCATGAGTTAGGTCCTGCTGCCTTCCTAACAAGTCCTGTCGGCTTACTTGAGATTAATGTGACAATAAACGTATTGGTGCTGGTATTTGTGTTGGTGTTGGTATTGGTAGTCGGCCTGGGGACTGAGAAGTACCCTGAGGTATTGCATGAGTTAGGTCCTGCTGCCTTCCTAACAAGTCCTGTCGGCTTACTTGAGATTAATGTGACAATAAACGTATTGGTGCTTGTATTTGTGTTGGTGTTGGTATTGGTAGTCGGCCTGGGGGCTGAGAAGTACCCTGAGGTATTGCATGAGTTAGGTCCTGCTGCCTTCCTAACAAGTCCTGTCGGCTCACCTGAGAAGTACCCTGAGGTATTGCATGAATTAGGTCCTACTGCCTTCCTAACAAGTCCTGTCGGCTCACCTGAGAAGTACCCCTGAGGTATTGCATGAGTTAGGTCCTGCTGCCTTCCTAACAAGTCCTGTCGGCTCACCTGAGAAGTACCCTGAGGTATTGCATGAATTAGGTCCTACTGCCTTCCTAACAAGTCCTGTCGGCTCACCTGAGAAGTACCCTGATGTATTGCATGAGTTAGGTCCTGCTGCCTTCCTAACAAGTCCTGTCGGCTCACCTGAGAAGTACCCTGAGGTATTGCATGAGTTAGGTCCAGCTGCCTTCCTAACAAGTCCTGTCGGCTCACATGAGAAGTACCCTGAGGTATTGCATGAGTTAGGTCCTGCTGCCTTCCCAACAAGTCCTGTCGGCTCACCTGAGAAGTAACCTGAGGTATTGCATGAGTTAGGTCCTGCTGCCTTCCTAACAAGTCCTGTCGACTCACCTGAGAAGTACCGTGAGGTATTGCATGAGTTAGGTCCAGCTGCCTTCCTAACAAGTCCTGCCGGCTCACCTGAGAAGTACCCTGAGGTATTGCATGAGTTAAGTCCTGCTGCCTTCCTAACAAGTCCTGCCGGCTTACTTGAGATTAATGTGACAATAAACGTATTGGTGCTGGTATTTGTGTTGGTGTTGGTATTGGTAGTCGGCCTGGGGACTGAGAAGTACCCTGAGGTATTGCATGAGTTAGGTCCTGCTGCCTTCCTAACAAGTCCTGTCGGCTTACTTGAGATTAATTTGACAATAAACGTATTTGTGCTTGTATTTGTGTTGGTGTTGGTATTGGTAGTCGGCCTGGGGACTGAGAAGTACCCTGAGGTATTGCATGAGTTAGGTCCTGCTGCCTTCCTAACAAGTCCTGTCGGCTTACTTGAGATTAATGTGACAATAAACGTATTGGTGCTGGTATTTGTGTTGGTGTTGGTATTGGTAGTCGGCCTGGGGACTGAGAAGTACCCTGAGGTATTGCATGAGTTAGGTCCTGCTGCCTTCCTAACAAGTCCTGTCGGCTTACTTGAGATTAATGTGACAATAAACGTATTGGTGCTGGTATTTGTGTTGGTGTTGGTATTGGTAGTCGGCCTGGGGACTGAGAAGTACCCTGAGGTATTGCATGAGTTAGGTCCTGCTGCCTTCCTAACAAGTCCTGTCGGCTCACCTGAGAAGTACCCTTAGGTATTGCATGAGTTAGGACCTGCTGCCTTCCTAACAAGTCCTGTTGGCTCACCTGAGAAGTACCGTGAGGTATTGCATGAGTTAGGTCCTGCTGCCTTCCTAACAAGTCCTGTCGGCTCACCTGAGAAGTACCCTGAGGTATTGCATGAATTAGGTCCTACTGCCTTCCTAACAAGTCCTGTCGGCTCACCTGAGAAGTACCCTGAGGTATTGCATGAGTTAGGTCCTGCTGCATTCCTAACAAGTCCTGTCGGCTCACCTGAGAAGTACCCTGAGGTATTGCATGAGTTAGGTCCTGCTTCCTTCCTAACAAGTCCTGTCGGCTCACCTTACATTACATTACATTACATTACATGTTAAAGTCTACTTGACACCGCGAGGGTGTATGAGACTCTGTGCTTTAAACAAAAAGAAAAAGCACCCACAAAGCAAAAAACCCCATTACATCAGGGGTGTCTCGAGGACAAACAAACCAAACTCCCAACCACCGTTTTGGTGGCGTAGGTATTAAACCCCTTAGAGCAGGACCCAGATCTCAACCACTTACAGTGGCGGAGGTAAGAAGCTAACAAATGAGAAGTCTCAAGAAGAAAAAAAAGGGATAATAAATTACGGTGCCACTAAGCAGTCCAGGGCTTCCTGTCTTGCTCTTCTACAAGTAGAAAGATAGTCGGCTAGGTTGCTCCAAAAAAGACTTAGTGCCATTTCCATTCATAAAGGTTCTGAATGTGGAATCGCAGAATTCCCACATTCCATACGGTTAAGTCGGTATCCTCATGGACATGCCTATAAATATCTGTAAACAGATTCTGGTAGCGGAGGCGAATATCATTATAAAAAGGGCACTCAAACATATGCATTTCATCCTCAGTTTTTTGGAACCCACACATTTGACAGTGTCTCATTGAGCGAGGGATGTGTGCTCTATCCACCACCCTCATTCTTTCTGTGTTCAGCCAATGGGAACCCATTCTAAAATGTGCTATAGAACGAATCTGATCCTGCTTATGTAAGGCGGATGTAAAGGGAATCAAGCTATTCTCATCATTGCTGTTGGCTGCGAACCATTTTTGGTATCGGAGGCGTTTAAAGCCAACCCTTCTCTCATCAGGGATGTCTCTAACTGCATTGGTGTCACTTGGGTACTTAAACCTCCATGACTCAAAAACTTCAGACATAATACCTTCGACATCGACAGCCTCCAAAATGTTGATGTTTTTACTGGATCCTAGCTTGTGGAGAGCACAACGCAAGTCATGAACCCAGCCAGTGTTGGAGTCAAAAGATTCCTCAAGAGCCATTCTAATGAGATCCTCAGGTTCTTTATGTATGGTCTTGTTCCAGAAGCGCAAAGCTTGTTTAAGCCAAGCAAAAACACAACGGGGTTCTACCCAGCTCTTCCATGATAATATTAGATGTAGTAGATTGGCAAACACCCAACATTTGTTTAAGTATACCTCTATGCCATTTCTCACAAGCATGGTCATTTGAGATAAGTGTGTTGTTCAGAATAGAAGGAGCCCACACCTCACAGCCAAAATTCAGGATAGGTTGTACAAGAGAATCAAACAGGTGGGTGAGAATATCAATATTGTATATCTCCATAGTATGGCATCGCCTACGAAGCATGTGGTGTGCCTTTTGGGCCTTAGTGAGCATCCTAGAAAAAGCAGCTTTTGCACGATTGCTTGAGTCACCATCCACAAAGAGGGATCCCAAGTAGATAAAAGATAACTTTGTAGAAAGTTGTGCTCCATCATAGACAAATTTGTAATCAGGATCCATGCGGGCCTCATCACAGAATTGTTTGTTGAAAACGACAATCTCAGTTTTCTTTATATTCACAGCCATCTTAGTAGCTTCGCAGAAATCTCTCAGGCAGTCAAGCATCGCTTGCATATCTGCCGGGGATTCTGCCATTATAGCTAGGTCATCAGCATAAAGTAACAGTTGCAGAATCTTTCCCCTAAGCTCAGCCCCTACATTTGGGAGCTTGGATTGGAGGAACGATTCAATTCTATCAATGAACAGACCGAATAGGAGTGGGGATACGGGGTCTCCTTGTTTAACTCCTACAAGGGATGGAAAGGAGGATCCAATGTCCCCATGTAGGCGAACTTGGAAAACAACATGATTACACATGGACTTCAGAATACTGAGATAGGGGTCCTTGACTCCTAGCCTTGCTAAGCAATCCCATAGCAAGTCTCTGTTGACCCAATCATAAGCCTTCTTGAAATCAACAAAAAGCCACAAAGAGTGGTTTTTTCTTTTCTCTATATTTATCTACAATATGGTTAAGAATGAATGATGCATCTGCAGTACCCCTACCACTTCTAAATCCATATTGGCCAGCGGCTCTGAGGTTGAATTCTTCTGACCAATCATCTAGTCTACGTAGCATGCAAAGGGAGAAGATCTTTCCTATGGAGTTGCTCACCGCAAGACCTCGATAGTTGTCCTTGTCATACACACTGCCTTTGGATTTGGGTACGGGTACCAAGGCAGCTGCAGCCCATTGGCTGGGGTAAGAAGTCTTCCAGATGAGATTAAACAGGTTAGTCATAGCTTGTACAAATCGGGAGTTGGCCTCATGGGAAGCAAATCTGTACCATTCTGCAGGGATACCATCTACCCCGGGGGAGGAGTTTTTCCGTAGGGATTGGAGAACAGAAAACACCTCCTGGGTGGTAAAGTCTTGACATAACCATGTTGGTGCGGCCTCTTTCTGAGGTCCATCAGCTTGAGGGACAAAGTCCCTAGCATCCAGACTTGGATCAATACCTACTTGCACATCAAAGAGGTCTGCAAAAGAATCAGTCCAATCATGAATTGTGATATCTGCCGTAGTGGCCTTTGTTAGGCTCACGCACGTCTTTCCAAAAACTTTTCGGATTATGCCGAAGATTCGTATGAAGGTTCTCCATGCGTGTTTCTAGCCACTTCCTCTTCTTTCTTCTGAGAATCCTCTTGTACTCCTTGTGCATAGAACCAGCCAAGTCAGAGCTAGAGCCATGTTGATGTTCTGCTTGGCTTGCTGCCTGTCTAGCACGATTGCATTCATCATCATACCATGCGTTCACGGGCCCGTGCTTACGCTTAGCTACAGGTTTGTGACATGGTGTGCATTTGCTTATGGCTAGTTCAATAGCACTAGCAATCCCCTTCTCTGAATCTTCCATAGATGAGCTATGGAGTGCATTGTCAAGTAATCGGTTAACGTCTGGATCACGCTTAATTGTGTGTGCATACATCTGGACATAGTTGTCTTTCCATTTCAGTTTGGGCGAAGGTTTACCACCAGCAGGTGTACTAATAGTACCTTGAGAAGGCCTAAGGGCAGCATCTGGTATGTGGAGTGTGATAGGCATGTGGTCAAACTTTCCACCCCCGGGCCTGAGAGGGCAGTCATGCTTGGGAGCCACACTAAACTTGACTCCTGGGGTGTTGAGAAGACTAGGCGGCTAGCGCATAATCAATGACAGATTTCTTGTCCATGCCATCTGCAAAAGAAGGTATGTGCACCTTGCATATCACCTTCTGTTCTACCGTTAAGGATGATAAGACCAGTTACTACACATAGCTGGAGTAGGGCCCCCCCCAATCGATTGGGGGGAGCTGTGTCCATGCTACACCTCGGTTGAATGGTTTGGTTGGGGGCTGTACTACTGGTTTGGGATACTGGTTCATCTCCTAACTCGGTATCATCATTGTCCACACCAAGACCAACCCGAGCGTTGAAGTCACCCATCACCACAACGTTGCCTTTTTCCTGGAAGTTCCCAATGATTTTACCTAGAGTGAGGAAGTGGTCCTCTATACTAATGCAGTCGTCACCATGTTTGTAGTATGAGCTGTTAGCATGTGGGATATAGCACACACCAATGTGTGTTCCATGTATGCGAATCCATGCCATGCCTAATTCAGGGTGCCTCATAGACTAAAGTAGCATTTAGGCAAGTGCGGACATAGATAGCGACCCCCCATCCTTGCTCAAGCTTGGGGCGAGGGCACAAGAAAGGCATTTGAAACCTGGAATGTGGGGGTGTCTAGCTGGCCACGCACCCCTGTGTGTGAAAACAATAAAATGTCGTGTTTTCTCACCACTTTCATTGCTGCACCGCAGCTGCTCAGAACACTGAGTTGTCCTCTGATGTTCCATGCAAGGCACCTTAGTCCACTTCATGCATCAGTCGATGAGACACCTGAAGGGGGAGCCTTGTCCCGCACCTTCAGGAGTCCTCTATTGAACGAAACCCACTTAGAGGGGTCCCTCTTAGCTTCCAGAAACGCTGGAAGGTGTTCCTTGTGCAGCTTCAGCTCCTCAGGAGACAAGAAATCCAGAGCTGCTATTCCGCTATCCTTGAGGAACCTTCGGTTCCTCACAATGGAGGAAGCATCGAAGCTGGAGCATCGAAGCTGAAGCCTGAGAAGTACCGTGAGGTATTGCATGAGTTAGGTCCAGCTGCCTTCCTAACAAGTCCTGTCGGCTCACCTGAGAAGTACCCTGAGGTATTGCATGAGTTAGGTCCTGCTGCCTTCCTAACAAGTCCTGCCGGCTTACTTGAGATTAATGTGACAATAAACGTATTGGTGCTGGTATTTGTGTTGGTGTTGGTATTGGTAGTCGGCCTGGGGACTGAGAAGTACCCTGAGGTATTGCATGAGTTAGGTCCTGCTGCCTTCCTAACAAGTCCTGTCGGCTCACCTGAGAAGTACCCTGAGGTATTGCTTGAATTAGATCATACTGCCTTCCTAACAAGTCCTGTCGGCTGACCTGAGAAGTACCCTGTGGTATTGCATGAGTAAGGTCCTGCTGCCTTCCTAACAAGTCTTGTCGGCTCACCTGAGAAGTACCCTGATGTATTGCATGAATTAGGTCCTGCTGCCTTCCTAACAAGTCCTGCCAGCTTTACTTGAGATTAATGTGACAATAAACGTATTGGTGCTTGTATTTGTGTTGGTGTTGGTATTGGTAGTCGGCCTGGGGACTGAGAAGTACCCTGAAGTATTGCATGAGTTAGGTCCTGCTGCCTTCCTAACAAGTCCTGTCGGCTTACTTGAGATTAATTTGACAATAAACGTATTGGTGCTTGTATTTGTGTTGGTGTTGGTATTGGTAGTCGGCCTGGGGACTGAGAAGTACCCTGAGGTATTGCATGAGTTAGGTCCTGCTGCCTTCCTAACAAGTCCTGTCGGCTTACTCGAGATTAATGTGACAATAAACGTATTGGTGCTGGTAGTTGTGTTTGTGTTGGTATTGGTAGTCGGCCTGGGGACTGAGAAGTACCCTGTGGTATTGCAAGAGTTAGGTCCTGCTGCCTTCCTAACAAGTCCTGCCGGCTTACTTGAGATTAATGTGACAATAAACGTATTGGTGCTGGTATTTGTGTTGGTGTTGGTATTGGTAGTCGGCCTGGGGACTGAGAAGTACCCTGAGGTATTGCATGAGTTAGGTCCTGCTGCCTTCCTAACAAGTCCTGTTGGCTTATTTGAGATTAATTTGACAATAAACGTATAGATGCTTGTATTTGTGTTGGTGTTGGTATTGGTAGTCGGCCTGGGGACTGAGAAGTACCCTGAGGTATTGCATGAGTTAGGCCCTGCTGCCTTCCTAACAAGTCCTGTCGGCTTACTTGAGATTAATTTGACAATAAACGTATTGGTGCTTGTAGTTGTGTTGGTCTTGGTATTGGTAGTCGGCCTGGGGACTGAGAAGTACCCTGAGGTATTGCATGAGTTAGGTCCTGCTGCCTTCCTAACAAGTCCTGTCGGCTTACTTGAGATTAATGTGACAATAAACGTATTGGTGCTGGTATTTGTGTTGGTGTTGGTATTGGTAGTCGGCCTGGGGACTGAGAAGTACCCTGAGGTATTGCATGAGTTAGGTCCTGCTGCCTTCCTAACACGTCCTGTCGGCTTACTTGAGATTAATGTGACAATAAATGTATCGGTGCTGGTATTTGTGTTGGTGTTGGTATTGGTAGTTGGCTTGGGGACCCAAAATACCCTGAGGTATTGCATGAGTAGGTCCTGCTGCCTTCCTAACAAGTCCTGTCGGCTCACCTGAGAAGTACCCTGAGTTATTGCATGAATTAGGTCCTACTGCCTTCCTAACAAGTCCTGTCGGCTCACCTGAGAAGTACCCTGAGGTATTGCATGAGTTAGGTCCTGCTGCCTTCGTAACAAGTTCTGTCGGCTCACCTGAGAAGTACCCTGAGGTATTGCATGAATTAGGTCCTACTGCCTTCCTAACAAGTCCTGTCGGCTCACCTGAGAAGTACCCTGAGGTATTGCATGAGTTAGGTCCTGCTGCCTTCCTAACAAGTCCTGTCGGCTCACCTGAGAAGTACCCTGAGGTATTGCATGAATTAGGTCCTACTGCCTTCCTAACAAGTCCTGTCGGCTCACCTGAGAAGTCCCCAGATGTATTGCATGAGGTAGGTCCTTCTGCCTTTCTAACAAGTCCTGTCGGCTCACCTGAGAAGTACCCTGAGGTATTGCATGAGTTAGGTCCTGCTGCCTTCCTAACAAGTCCTGTCGGCTCACCTGAGAAGTACCCTGAGGTATTGCATGAGTTAGGTCCTGCTGCCTTCCTAACAAGTCCTGCCGGCTTACTTGAGATTAATGTGACAATAAACGAATTGGTGCTGGTATTTGTGTTGGTGTTGGTATTGGTAGTCGGCCTGGGGACTGAGAAGTACCCTGAGGTATTGCATGAGTTAGGTCCTGCTGCCTTCCTAACAAGTCCTGTCGGCTCACCTGAGAAGTACCCTGAGGTATTGCATGAGTTTAGGGTCCTGCTGCTGCCTTCCTAACAATCCTGTCGGCTCACCTGAGAAGTACCCCTGAGTATTGCATGAGTTAGGTCCCTGCTGCCTTCCTAACAAGTCCTGTTCGGCTCACCTTGAGAAGTACCCTGAGGTATTGCATGAGTTAGGTCCTGCTGCCTTCCTAACAAGTCCTGTCGGCTCACCTGAGAAGTACCCTGAGGTATTGCATGAATTAGGTCCTACTGCCTTCCTAACAAGTCCTGTCGGCTCACCTGAGAAGTCCCCAGATGTATTGCATGAGGTAGGTCCTGCTGCCTTTCTAACAAGTCCTGTCGGCTCACCTGAGAAGTACCCTGAGGTATTGCATGAGTTAGGTCCTGCTGCCTTCCTAACAAGTCCTGTCGGCTCACCTGAGAAGTACCCTGAGGTATTGCATGAGTTAGGTCCTGCTGCCTTCCTAACAGGTCCTGCCGGCTTACTTGAGATTAATGTGACAATAAACGAATTGGTGCTGGTATTTGTGTTGGTGTTGGTATTGGTAGTCGGCCTGGGGACTGAGAAGTACCCTGAGGTATTGCATGAGTTAGGTCCTGCTGCCTTCCTAACAAGTCCTGTCGGCTCACCTGAGAAGTACCCTGAGGTATTGCATGAGTTAGGTCCTGCTGCCTTCCTAACAAGTCCTGTCGGCTCACCTGAGAAGTACCCTGAGGTATTGCATGAGTTAGGTCCTGCTGCCTTCCTAACAAGTCCTGTCAGCTCACCTGAGAAGTACCGTGAGGTATTGCATGAGTTAGATCCTGCTGCCTTCCTAACAAGTACTGTCGGCTCACGTGAGAAGTAACCAGAGGTATTGCTTGAGTTAAGTCCTGCTGCCTTCCTAACAAGTCCTGCTGGCTTACTTGAGATTAATGTGACAATAAACGAATTGGTGCTTGTATTTGTGTTGGTGTTGGTATTGGTAGTCGGCCTGGGGACTGAGAAGTACCCTGAGGTATTGCATGAGTTAGGTCCTGCTGCCTTCCTAACAAGTCCTGTCGGCTTACTTGAGATTAATTTGACAATAAACGTATTGGTGCTGGTATTTGTGTTGGTGTTGTTATTGGTAGTCGGCCTGGGGACTGAGAAGTACCCCTGAAGGTATTGCGCATGAGTTAGGTCCTGCTGCCTTCCTAACAAGTCCTGTCGGCTTACTTGAGATTAATGTGACAATAAACGTTTTGGTGTTGGTATTTGTGTTGGTGTTGGTATTGGTAGTCGGCCTGGGGACTGAGAAGTACCCTGAGGTATTGCATGAGTTAGGTCCTGCTGCCTTCCTAACACGTCCTGTCAGCTCACCTGAGAAGTACCCTGAGGTATTGCATGAGTTAGGTCCTGCTGCCTTCCTAACAAGTCCTGTCGGCTCACCTGAGAAGTACCCTGAGGTATTGCATGAGTTAGGTCCTTCTTCCTTCCTAACACGTCCTGTCAGCTCACCTGAGATGACTGTGACAAGACACGTATTGGTGCTGGAGCTGGTATTTGTGTCGCTATTTGCGTTGGTGATGAACTGTTGGTATTTGTAGTAGGGGTGGGGACTAAGAATTCTCCTGAGGTGTTCCACAAGGTAGGCCCTGACCAGCGTTTCTCCCAGAATTCTCAGATTCAAGGCCAAATTTGAGATATGAAGTCTGACGTCCGTCATTTTTCGAGAACCCAACTCCCAAATCATCCCCTGAATTGCATATTATTAGTTATTTATTTATTTATTTATTTATTGATTTATTCATGTGTATTACAATTACTTCAAGAAATTATCAAATATATTTTATTTAAGATATCATCAAATGTATTATTCAAGATTGTTTAGATTTTTTTTTAATTCACTACGCAATCAAAGTTTCAGGAGCACTGCTCATTTTTGGCGGAGTCCCCCTTCTGGAGGGCGGGAGATCTCAGAGCCACCGATTGTCTGTTTGTATGCATGTTCCAACCCTGGGCCTTACCTGCCCCTGGCCCTGTCATAGTCCCTGCCTTCAGTCTGCTGAAATCGATTCCGTTTCCACTTGTCTATTAAACAAATTTCATATGAACTATTGAGAAACTTCATAACTGCCCCCTGACCCCACGTACCCTTTCTTTGATGCTGCCAGGCAATGTAGATTTTACCCAACCTGTGGTCACTCCACCTATGGACCATGTACCCTAACAGGATGTAACCCAACCTATGTACCTTTGTAACAGGATGATAACCAACCTTTGTACCTTTTGTAACAGGATGTAACCCAACATATGTACCTTTTGTAACAGGATGTTACCCTATGTACCTAACAGGGATGTAACCCAACCTAGTACCTTTTGTAACAGGATGTAACCCAACCTATGTACCTTGTAACAGGATGTAACCCAACCTATGTACCTTTTGTAACAGGATGTAACCCCAACCTATGTACCTTTTGTGTAACAGGATGTAACCCAACCTATGTACCTTTGTAACAGGATGTAACCCAACCTATGTACCTTTGTAACAGGATGTAACCCAACCTATGTACCTTTGTAACAGGATGTAACCCAACCTATGTACCTTTGTAACAGGATGTAACCCAACTATGTACCTTTGTAACAGGATGTAACAGATGCCCAACCTAATGTACCTTTGTAACAGGATGTAACCCAACTTTGTAACAGGATTATATGTACCTTTTGTAACAGGATGTAACCCAACCTATGTACCTTTGTAACAGGATGTAACCCAACCTATGTACCTTTGTAAACAGGATGAACCCAACCTATGTACCTTTGTAACAGGATGTAACCCAACCTTATGTACCTTGTAACAGGATGTACCTTTGTAACAGGATGTAACCCAACCTATGTACCTTTGTTAACAGGACCTATGTAAACAGGAAGTAACCCAACCTATGTACCTTTGTAACAGTGATGTAAACCCAACCTATGTACCTTTGTAACAGGATGTAACCCAACCTATGTACCTTTGTAACAGGATGTAACCCAACCTATGTACCTTTGTAACAGGATGTAAACCCAACCTTATGTACCTTGTAACAGGATGTTTAACCCAACCCTATGTACCTTTGTAACAGGATGTAACCCAACCTATGTACCTTTGTAAACAGGATGTAAACCCAAACCTGATGTACCTTTGTAACAGGATGTAACCCTAGGAAAGATGTAACCTATGTACCCCTTTGTAACAGGATGTACCCGGAAAGACCCATACCTATGTACCTTTGTGAACAGGATGTAACCCAACCTATGTACCTTTGTAACAGGATGTAACCCAACCTATGTACCTTTGTAACAGGATGTAACCCAACCTATGTACCTTTGTAACAGATGCATAACCCAACCTATGTAGCTTTGTGTAACCAGGATGTAACCCCCCTATGTACCTTTGTGAACAGGATGTAACGTTTTGTAAAGGATGTAACCCCTATGTACCTTAACAGGAACACTGTACCAACCTATGTATTACACAGAGTACCCAACCTATGTTTAAGCAGGAATGTACACCAAAACCTTTTTTGGGTACTGAACCCAACCTATTGTACCTTAACAGGATGTAACAGGATGTCCCAACCTACTGATACCTTTGTAGACAGGATGTAACCCCAACCTATGTACCGATGTAACAGGGATGTAACCCACCTGGTACCTTTGTAACAGGATGTAAACACGAACCTAACCTTTTGTCGAACAGGATGTAACCCACTAACCTTTGTCAGCCAGGATGTACCAACCTATGACCTTAGTAGGCTGGTACCTTAAAGAATCTGATAACCCAACTCTAAGCTTACCCAGGATGTAAACCCAAACCTACCATGCGTATGTAACCCAACCTACTCGATGATAAGTGATGCTTAACCAACTTCTATGTCACCACTTTGCTAACAGGATGTAACCCAATCCTATGTACCCCTACCTTTCTGTAACAGGATGTAACCCAACCTATAACAGGCTGTAACCTGTCAACCTAACAGGATGTAACCCAACCTATGTACCTTTGTAACAGGAGGGATGTAACCAACCGTATGTATTTGTAACAGGATGTAACCCAAATGTACCTGTAACAGCGATTGTAACAGGGATGTAACCCAACCTTAGTGTTTTGTAACAGGAATGTAACCCAACCTATGTACCTTTGTAAACAGGATCGTCTAACCCAACCTATGTACCTTTGTAACAGGATGTAACACAACCTAATGTACCTTTGTTAACTGAAACCCAACCTTATGTACCTTTGTAACAGGATGTACACCCAAACCCTATGTACCTTTGTTAACAGGATGTAACCCAATCCTATGTACCTTTGTAACAGATGTGTAACCCAACCTATGTACCTTTTGTAACAGGATGTCACCCAACCTATGTACCTTTGTAACAGCGATGTAACCCAACCATGTACCTTTGTAACAGGATGTGTGTAACAGGATGATGTAACCTTTGTAACTGTAACCCAACTATGTCTGTAACAGAATGTAACTCAACCTACTGTTCTTTGTAACAGATGAACCTGATGTAACCTGATGTTACCTTTTGGTGTAACAGGATGTAACCCAACCTATGTATACTTGGTAAAAGGATTGTAACCCAACCTAATGTACTGTAACAGGATGTAACCCAACTATGTACCCTTTGTAATCAGGATAGTGTACCAAACCAATATGTAACTTTGTAACAAGGGATGTACACCTGCAAACCTACCTATGTGAACCGATAACCACTTTGTTGTACCCAACCTATGGTACCTTTGTAACAGGATGTAACCCAAACCCACCCAACTATGTACTTTGTTTAACAGGATGTACCTTTGTAAACAGGAGTAACGCAACCTAATGACCTTTTGTACAACAGGAAACCCAACCATGCTACCATTTGTACAGATGTGACCCAACAACTCTATGTCCCTTTGTAACAGTAGATTGTAACTCCTATGTACCTTGTATCTTTGTAACAGGATGTAACCCAAACCATGTACCTTTGTAACAGGATGTACGCACCCCCACCCAACCTATGTACCGTTTGTAACAGGATGTAACCCAACCTATGTACCTTTGTAACAGGATGTTTAACCCAACCTATGTACTTTGTAACAGGATGTACCCAACCATGTACGCTTGTCAACAGGTAATGTAACCCAACCTATGTAACCACCTTTGTAACAGGATGTAACAGCAAACCGCGTTCTGTAACCAATCTCCAACTATTTGTACCTTTGTAACAGGATGTAACCCAACCGATGTACCCTTTGTAGAAACAAGGATGTCAACTCCAACCCAACGCCAACCTATGTACCTTTAGTAACAGGATGTAACCCAACCTTATGTACCTTTGTAACAGGATGTAATCCAACCTATGTACCTTTGTAAACAGGATGTAACCCAACCGTGTACCTTTGTAACAGGATGTAACCCAACCCCTTTGTAACAGGATGTAACCCAACCTATGTACCTTTGTAACAGGATGTAACCCAACCTATTTACCTTTGTAACAGGATGTAACCCAACCTATGTACCTTTGTAACAGGATGTAACCCAACCTATGTACCTTTGTAACAGGATGTAACCCAACCTATGTACCTTTGTAACAGGATGTAACCCAACCTATGTACCTTTGTAAACAGGATGTAACCCAAAACCCAGGAGTGTAACCCCCAGGATGATGTTTGTAACAGGAGAACCTTATGTATGTAACCCAACCTATGTACCTGTAAACAGGAGGATGTGGTACCCAGGATGATGTACCTAACAGGTTGTAACCAAACCTACCTTTGTAACAGGAGACCTATGTACCTGTAAACATGGACCTTATGTATTTGTAACAGGATGTAACCACAACCTATGTTGGATTAAACAGGATGTAACCCAACCTATGTACCTTTGTATACGGATGTAACCAAACCCCCTAATGTAACCAACTATGTACCTTTGTAACAGGATGTAACCCAACCTATGTACCTTTGTAACAGGATGTGAATGACCTATGTACCTTTGACAGGATGTACCTTGTAGCAGGATGTACCTTTGTAAACAGGATGTAACTCAACCTATGTAACCTTTGTAACAGGATGATAAACACAGGTACTATGTACCTTTGTAGGCAGGATGTAACCCAACCTATTGTACCTTTGTAACTTAACTAGGATGTCAACCCACCCTTATGTAACATGGACTGTAACCCAACCTATGTACCTTTGTCAAACAGGATGTAACCCAACCTATTGTACCTTTGTAACAGGATGTAACCCCAACTATGTACCTTCGGTAACAGGATGTACCCAACCTATGTACCTTGTAACAGGATGTAACCCTTTGTAACAGGATGCTATGACCTTTGTAACAGGATGTAACCCAAACCTATGTACCTTTGTAACAGGATGTAACCCAACCTCATGTACCTTTGTAACAGGATGTACCCAACCTATGTACCTTTGTAACAGGGTCATGTAACCTTTGTAACAGGTGTAACCCAACCTATGTACCTTTGTAACAGGATGTTAACCCAACCTATGTTAACCAACCTGTACCTTTGTAAACAGGATGTAACCCAACCTATGTACCTTTGTAACAGGATGTAACCCAGGAAGTAAACCTATGTACCTTTGTAAACAGATTAACCCCAAATCCTAACCTTTGTAACATGATGTAAGCCCAACTATGTACCTTTGAACAGGATGTAAACCCAACCATTATGTACTTTGTAACCAGGATGTAACTATTACCTTATGTAACAGGATGTACACCCAACCTAACTACGGTAACAATGTCCCTAACAGGATGTAACCCAACCTATGTACCTTTGTAACAGGAGTAAGGCCCAACCTATGTACCTTTGTAAACAGGATGTAACCCAACCTGTGTACCTTTGTAACAGGCAATGTACCTATGTTGTACAGGATGTAACCAACCTAATGTACCTATGTAAACCCAACCTTACCTTTGTAACAGGATGGATACACCCAACTTTGAAAACAGTGATGTAACCACAATGTACCTTTGTAACAGGATGTACCCACCTATGTACCTTTTGTAACAGGATGTAACCCAACCTACCTTTGTGTAACCCAACCTAATTACCGTTGTAACAGTAACAAACCCAACTACTGTACCTTATGTAACAGGATGTAACCAACCTATGTAACCTTTGTAACAGGATGTAAAACCCAACCTATGTACCTTTGTAACAGGAGGTACCCCCACTACCTTTGTAACAGGATGTAACACCACTACCTGTTGTACCTTTGTAACAGGATGTAAGGATGTTGTACCTACAGGATGTCCTATGTATGTAACTACCTTTGTAACAGGATGTTTAACCCAACCTATGTACCTTTGTAACCAGGATGTAAACCAACCTATGTACCTTTGTAACATGTAACCCAAACTATGTACCTTTTTAACGATGTAACCCTACCTTGTACCTTTGTACAGGATGGACCAACCTAACCTTTGTAACAGGCATGTAACCCAACCTATGTACCTTTTGTAACAGGATGTAACCCAACCTATGTACCTTTGTAACAGGATGTAACCCAACTATGTACCTTTGTAACATGATGGTAACCCAACCATGTACCTTTGTAAACCCAAACCTATGTACCTTTTGTAACAGGATGTAACCCAACCTATGTACCTTTGTATGTAACCGATGTAACGGTGTAACCCAACCTCATCGATCACATCTACCATCCCCAAAACACATTGTATCTAACCACCAATATGTACCTTTGTAACAGGATGTAACCCAATATAAAGAGAGTACCCACCCAATCCAACATATGGTACATTTGTTAACAGGATGAACCCAACCTGTGTACTTTGTAACAGGATGTAACCCAACCTATGTAACCTTTGTAACAGGATGTAACCAACCTATGTATGTCCTTTGTTAACAGGAGGATGTAACCCAACCTATGTACCTTTGGTAACAGGATGTACCCAACCTATGTACTTGTAACAGGATGTAACCAACCTAGTAACCTATGTACTTTGTAACAGGATGTAACCCAACCTATGTACCTTTGTAACAGGATGTAACCCAACCTATGTACCTTTTAACAGGTAAGAGTACCTTTGTAAACCTTTGTTAAACAGGATGTAAACCCCAACCTATGTTAACCCCAACCTTGTACCCTTTGTAACAGGATGTAACCCAACCTATTTGTACCTTTATAACAGGATGTAATCCAACCTAACGCCAACCTATGTACCTTTGTAACAGGATGTTAACCAACCTATGTATGTGTACAGGATGTAACCCAACCTATGTAAACCCCACTATACCTTGTAACCCTATGTCTTTGTAACCAGGATGTAACCCAACCCTAATGTACCTTTTTGTAACAGGATGTAACCCAACGCTATGTACCTTTGTAACAGGAAAATGTAACCCAACCTATGTACCTTTGTAACAGGAGTAACCCAACTAACCCAACCTATGTACCTTTGTAAACAGGATGTAAACCCAACTATGTACTTTGTAACAGGATGTAACCCAACCTATGTACCTTTGTAAACAGTACCAACCTAATGTATGTAACCCAACCTATGTATCCTTGTAACAGGATGTTGTAACCCAACCTATGTACCTTTGTACGAGGCTATGTACCCCGTTGTAACAGGATGTAACCCCACCTATGTACCTTTGTGTAACAGGATGTACAACCTATGTTACCCAACCCCAGACCTATGTAACCTTAACAGGATGTAACACCTGGTACCTTGTGTAAACCCAACCTAACAGGATGTTACCTGTAACCTTTTGTAACAGGATGTAACCCACCTATGTACCTTTGTTAGACAGGACCGTTGTATGAATGTACCTAACAGGATGTTAACCAGATGTTACCTGTGTACCTTTGTAACAGGATGTAACCCAAATGTACCTAACAGGATGTACACCCGCAACTATGTACCGTTTGGTAACAGATGATAACCCAACCCTATGTACCTTTGTAACAGGATGGTGTGTACCTTTTTAAAACAGGATGTACCGCCAACCCAGGTAACCCAACCTATGTAACAGATGTAACAACCTATGGTCCTTGTAACAGGGATGTAACCCACCTATGTACCTTTGTAAAACAGGATGTACTATTGTACCTTTTGTAACAGGGGGGAAAAATTGTAAGGATGTAACAGGTGTAACCCAACTATGTACCCTTTGTAACAGGTGTACCCCAACCATGTACCTTTGTAACAGGATGTAACCCAAACCTATGTACCTTTGTAACAGATGTACCTTTGCTAACAGGATGTAACCCACCTTTTGTACCTTCTGTAAACAGGATGTGTACCTTTGTAACAGGATGTAACCCAACCTATTGTACAACAGGATGTACCTATGTCCCTTGTTTTTGTAACAGGATGTAACCAACCTATGTACTTTGAAACCCAACCCTAACAGGAATGGTACCTTTGTAACAGGATGTAAACCCAAATGACCCAGGAGTACCCCAACCTATGTATGTAACAGGATGTAACCAACCTATGTACCTTTGTAAAGGATGTAACCCACCAACAGGATGTAACCCAACCTTTGTACCTTTGTAACAGGATTACCCAACCTATGATGTAACGCCCCAACCTATGTACCTTTGTAAAACAGGATGTAACCCAACTAACAGGATGTAACCCAACCTGTGTACTAAACAGGATTTGTTAACAGGAGGAACCCCCCAACTTGTAACAGGATGATAAACCCAATGTACCTTTGTAAACAGGATGTAACCCAACCTATGTACCTTTGTAACAGGATGTAACCCAGAATGTAAACCTATGTACCTTTGTAACAGGATGTAAACCCAACCTATGTAACCTTTGTAACAGGTAACCCAACCTATGTAACCTTTCTGTAAAGAGTAACCCAACCTATGTACCTTGTAAGCAGGATGTAACCCAACCTAACCCAACTATGTAACCTTTGTAACAGGATGTAACCCAACCTATGTACCTTTGTAACAGGATGTAACCAACAACCTATGTAACAGGATTACCTATGTACTTTGTAAACAGGAATGTAACCCACCTATGTACCTTGTAACAGGATGTGTAACAACCAACCTACCTTGTAACAGGATGTAACCCAACCTATGTACCTTTGTAACAGGATGTAACCCAACCTATGTACCTTTGTAACAGGATGTAACCCAACCTATGTACCTTTGTAACAGGATGTAACCCAACCTATTGTACCTTTGTACCTTTGTACAGGATGTAACCCAACCTATGTTTTGTAAGGAGATGTACTATGTCCTTTGTAACAGGATGTAACCCAACCTATGTACCTTTGTAACAGGATGTAACCCAACCTATATACCTTTGTAACAGGATGTAACCCAACCTATGTACCTTTGTAACAGATGTAGCAGGATGTAACCCTATAACCCCTAGTGTCCTTGTAACAGGATGTAAACCAACCTATGTACCTTTGTAACAGGATAACAGGATGTAACACCAACCTAATGTACCTTTGTAAGGGCAAGGATGTAACCCAAACCTATGCTACCTTTTGTGTAAACAGGATGTAACCCAACCAGATGTAACCAACCTATGTACCTTTGTACCTTTGTGACAGGATGTAACCCATATTGTAACTTTGTAGCAGGATGTTTAACCCACCCAACCTATGGTACTATTGTGACTTTGTAAAAAGGTAACCCAACCTATGCATGTTAAACCCAACCTATGTACCTTTTTGTAACACCTTTGGGATGTAACCCCAAACCTATGTACCTTGTTTTAAAAGGATGTAAAACCCAGACCATATAACCGCAGCCTAATTTATCTTTGTAACAGGATGTAACCCAATCTAATCACCTTTGTAACCCAACCTTATGTACTTTTGTAAAGGAGTAACCCAAACCTAAGATGTTACCAACTTTTGTAACTGTGTATCTTCTTGTCACTCCACCTATGTTACCCCAACCTTGTCACTCCACTATGACCATGTACCCCAACAGAATGTAACCCAACCTAGGTACCTCTGGAACAAAGATATAACCCAACCTATTTACCTTTGGAACAAAGATGTAACCCAGCCTATTTACCTTAGTTTGTTTCCAGGAAATGAAGATGTTACCCAACCTATGGGCACCCCCCTATGTACCCTGTACAACAACAGGATGTAACCCAACCTACTCTCCCTTTGTTGACCGGCGATGAAGATGTTACCCAACCTATGGGCACCCCACCTACATAAATATATTGCAATTAAAAAAATAATTAAACAACTGTGTAAATATGATTTTGTAACCCAACTTCCACTTTCTTTGTTGCCGGGCCATGAAGGCGTTACCCAATTAAACTGTATCTCCACTAGTGCCTAAGTAAAAAAACGCCTTAAGTTGGTACAAGATTGTGGTACAGAGCCGTACAGGCCCCAAAATGCTCGGAATCGAATTCTGTCTGGCCCACCTTTCGCGCAATTGTGTCAGCTACGCGTGCATGTATTTCCGGTCCGCATTCGCATGCGGTCGCGAGCAGCCTTGTACGGAAGGCCGGAGGCAGTACATCAGATCTGCGATAAATTGTGGTCCAAATCCAGATGGCGCCAGACACGAGGCCGCGCGAGCTATTCCGAATCATGTTACCGCGGGACGAAAGGCTTATTAAACCCCTACCACAAGGTCGGAGGCTGCCCTTCAACCTTGGCCTCGGAATTTACTGAGATAGCAGTACAACTCAAAAATTCACCTGATCACCTACCAATCCCACCAACTTGAGATTTCACCCCCTTTCCCAAATCAAAAACTAACTTCAGATGTGGATGCTTGAAACAAAGTTGGAAACAAAGTTATTTTTTGAATATATTTTGAAAAACAATTGAATTTTGAAATTTCAAATTTCAAAAAAAAAAAGTTAGTCTTCGTGCTACGAAGCAAAGGTAAATCCCCAAATGAAACAATTCAGCTTGTGCAGCGTTGTACCACACTTAGGGCACCCACAATATGTAAATAATCAGTATTTGGGGGGTCCATATTCACCCGTACTGCCCATGTACTGCCATACAAAGCCTGATGTAACAATTTCTTATGAGGAAAGATGTGCACAATAGGGCTACCTACTTTTATTTTACAAAAAACTTGTTTTTGATAGCCCCCCTGCTTCCACAACCTGAGAGAACCAACTCTGAGTATTTATATGTTGAACTGATGTGGTTAGGTAACTTATCAGCAACAAAAACTTTTCTTCGGACTTGAGGTAATAGGTGAAAAACATCCGTACAACTCAGGGTCGGACTTAGGCAACCAATGGAGATAGCTGGAAAAGGTTAACACAATATAATAAATAAAATATTGGATTTTAAAATAATTAAACAACCGTGTGAATATGATTTTGTAAACCCAACCTCCACTTTCTGAATTGTTGGCAGCGATGAAGATGTTACCCAATGAAGCTGTTGCTGGAAAATGTTAAATTATAATTTAAAAAATAGGATTTTTAAAAATGATTAAACAACTGTGCGAATATGATTATTGTAATCCAACCCTCGCTTTCTTTGTTGACAGGCAATGAAGATATTACCCAATGAAGCTGTAGCTAGAAAAGGGTTAAAAAAAATACGGTGATATAATATATATAAATGTAAATAATTTTAAAAACAATTAAACAACTGTTTGAATATTGCTTTTGCTAACCCAACCTCCACTTTCTTTGTTGACAGGCGAGAAGATGTTACCCAATGATCCTGATCTTCCCCGCTGGCGAGATACCATATCAGTCGTCTTTAGTCTGGTACCTCGCAGATCCGGATGGCAAATCTTTACATCACATGCCCTGGGGACTCCAAGATGCGGCCCCGTGCTATCATTTGTATTATTTGATGATTATGCTTTTCCAATTTATTATTTAGTATTTACATTCACATGCCCTGGGACTCCAAGTGCGGGCGCAGTCTTGTACTATCATTTGCGATTATTCCCTTTACTAATAATAATAATAATATATAATAATAATATATATTATTATTCATTACTTATTAATTATTCATCATTTGTGATTTTTTATTTCATTTTATTGTTTATGTCTCCATCACATGTCCCTGGGACTCCAGGTGCGACCTGTGTGCTATCATTTGTGATTCTTATTCATTTTTATTTTTTATTTTTTAATGTCTACACCACTGCTCTGGGTTTCCCAAGTAAGAGCATTGCTAGTAAACCAACCTCTCTATTTCCATTTTAGTCAATGTATTTTTTGTAACTCATTCAGTCCCTTGCCTCATTAACTTTCCAAGATACATGAGGTCGCTGTAGCGTTTATTTTCATATAAATATGACTTCCAGCCTCTTTAGCGATTTACAAATGGATATGGTAGACCAAGATTCGCTGAAAGAATGAAGAGTCCGAGGGTTCGACTCCCCCTTCGGTGCTCTTGGCGTTGCAGGTCGTCGTCAACGCGGCGATGGTAGCTTGTCCAGTTGAGGTAGGAGACCGCTCCCAACCCGCGTACGACGGGCCTCCCTTAACAATCACCACGGCCCATCCAGGCGTTAATCATTACCTTTTTTTTTACATGACCTCCCCATATTAAAGACCCCTTATTTTAAGGTGGCCTGCTAGCTATCCCCCGGCAGCCCAGTTGCAGTCCTCTATCACCTCATGCTGCTGTGTCCCCACCTTCCCACCAATCCTCAGCCCATCACTTACCGCACCGCCTCAAAATCCCACCCCCCCGCGCACCTCCCCGCCACTTTCCAACCCCCTCAACCCCCCACCGCCACATTACCCCACCTCACCCCTAAAAACCCCACCTTCCCCTTACACCTCCAAGTACCTCCCCCCCCACACACAAACACACATACACACCTTTCTCCACTCTCTCCCCCACACCTTACCCCCACCCCCCCCCCCCCCCCTCAACGCCCACCTCCATCTCCCCCACAGTGCCAAGCATGAATGTGAACAAGCATCGCACCTACTGTACAGACACAACCAGCACCACATCACCACCATCATCGTCTTATACACACCCATATTTTATCCCCCGTCCCCCCTTAAGGTGCCAGCAAGATGTTAGCTACTCTGCAACTACTGTACAGATATCCCCCCCCCAGCCCCCCCACCCACCCCCCCACCCACAAACACCCAACACCAACACCACCTCCACAACCGCCAGCACATACACCTCCTCCACACCACCCCTTCCACACACACCCCTCCACTCACCTCCCACCCCCACCCTAACACCACCCACACAGTGCCAGCGATATTAAGCAAGCTTTTGGCAACTACTGTAGCACGCAATCCCCCCCCCCCACACACACACCCAACACCAACACCACCACCACAACGCTAGCACACATACCTGGTCCACAACATGACCCCTTCTACCAATCACCAAACCCCACCAGCCACACCAAACCTCCTCGCAACCCCACCACAGTGCCAGCAGATGTGAACAGCGCTCTCACCTACTGTACAACATTAACCCGCACAGATCTGTGATTGAGAAATTGTGGGTGAGAAAATGGTAAATAATGTTTTTTTACTCCCGATCACAAGCACCAAGCATCAACGCCGCCAACATCACCAGCAAAACACCAGCAAACAACACCACCATCCAACACGGGCACCACACCAGTAACACACCCACAATCACCAGCATCACCAGCACCGAGACCAGCCCACCCCCGCATCACCAGCATCACCAAAGCACCAACGCAGCATCACCAGCAACACCAGCAACACCAGGAACACCACAACCACAGCAACACACCACCAGCAATCAACCCACACGCAACCATCAACACCGGCACCAACACAGCAACACACCACACCACCAGCACCAGCACCACCAGCACG
>JAJSRW010000938.1:0-40320 GCA_022414725.1 Microglena sp. YARC | reverse complement strand
TGTCGTGAATGTATGTGTTATTGATGTGTGCGTAGTGTGCGTGAGCTGTGTGAGTGCCGTGTAGGACCTGTGTGTTGAGTAGTTGAAATGTGTGCCATGAGAGTAGTGGTGTGTGAGGAGTTGTGTGAGAGTTTGTGTGTGTGTGAGTGTAAGTTGTGTGTGTGAGAGAGTGTGTGTGAGAGTGTCGATTGTGTGTAGTGTGTGAGTCCGTGTGTGTTTGTGGGTTGTGATGGTGTGAGTGTGTTGTGAATGTGAGTGTTGAGGTGCTGTGTGGTGTGTGATGTGTGTGTGTACGTTGTGTGTGTGTGTGAGAGAGAGAGTGTGTGTGTGAGTATTGTGTGCGTTGAGTGTGTTGTGAGTTCTTGGCTGTTGTATGTGAGTGTGAGAGAGAGCGTGATGTGTGTGTGATTGTGATTGGGTGTGCGTGTGAGAGTGTGAGTTGTGTGTGTGTGTGAGAGAGAGTGTGTGTGTGTGAGTGGTGTGTGTTGTGATTGTGATTGGTCTGTGTGTGTGAAGGATTGTGTGTGAGAGAGAGTGTGTGTGTGTGTGTGTGTGTGTGTGACGTGTGTGTGAGATGTGAGTGTGTGTGAGTGTGTGTGGAGCGTGTGAGTGTGTGTGTGTGAGAGTATGTGTGTGTGTGTGGTGAGAGAGAGTGGCAATGTGTGTATGTGTGTGTGATTGTGATGGTGTGCTGCGTTGAAAATGAGTGTTGAGTGTCTCTGTGTAGTGTGTGAGATGAGAGATGTGTGTGTGTGTGAGTTGTTTGTGTGATTGTGATTGTGTGTGTGTAGAGAGTATGTGTGAGAGATGTGTGTGAGCGTGTGAGGTGTGCGTGTGTGTGACGTCGTCGTGTTGTGTGTGAGTAATGTGATTTGTGTATTTGAGAGGGTTGTATATGTGTGTATGTGTTGTGAGTTTGTGATTGGTGTGTGCCGTTGAGAGTGTGAGTGTGTGTGTGCTAGAGAGAGTGTGTGTGCTGTCTGTGAGAGAGTGTTGTCTATGAGCGTGAGAGTGTGGTAAGTAGTTGTGTGGAAGCGTTGTGAGTGTGTGTGTGTGTGAGGTTAATGTGTGTGTTGAGAGTTGTGAAGAGGTGTGTATGTGTGTATGGTGTATGATTGTGATTGGTGTGTGTGTGTGAGAGGAAGTGTGTGTGTTGTTGAGAGTGTGTGTGTGTGTGAGAGAGTGTGTTGAGTGTGTGAGTTGTGACGTGTGTTGCAGTCATGTGAGTAGTGTCTGTGGTTGTAAGTATGTGTGGTTTACCTGTATTGTGAGATTCAAGTGTGTATGTGTGTAGTGTGTGTGATTGTGATTGGTGTTGCGTGTTGAGAGTGTGAGTGTGTGTGTGTGAGAGGAGAGAGTGTGTGTTGTGTGAGAGCAGCGTGTGTTGAGCGTGTGCTACGCAATTGGAGTTGTGTGGTGTGAGAGAGTGTGTGTGAGTGTATTTGTGTGAGAGAGTGCTGTTGAGTGTGTGAGAGATGTGGTGCGAGGTTTGTGTTGTGGAGAGAGACCTCCAGTGTGTGTAAGTGTGTGTGTGTGAAGATGGTTGTGTGTGTGTCGTTGTGTGTGTGCTGTGTGGTTTGGTGTGTGTGTGTGTGAGAGAGAGTGTGGGTGAGTTGTGAGTGTGCTGTGATGTGTGTGTTGTGTGTGTGTGTGTGTGTGTGTGTGACATGTGTGTGTGTTTGTGTTATGAGACAGTGTGTGTGAGGTGTTGAGTGTGAGTGTGCGTGTGTATACGTGTTTTTAGTCCAGAGGAATGAAGGCGGGAATCAGATATAGTGTACCCAAATCCCGCCGCTCAATATCGTGTATCCAGATTTATGCACATATAAATGATACAATTTTACGATATGCGATTTTGTACATCAACGATACTGAACTCATACAATACATCGTACAACATCATACGATACATTGTACAACATTCATTATGATGACATTGTACAACATCATTCAATAACTATCACCCAGGAATGGAGGTACAGGTACTTCATGACCAAATTGGCCAGCGCCTTGACCGCACTGAAAAAATACAAAAACTGCGCTCTGTAGTGCAAAAAGTAAAAAAACAAACCCAATGCGGCAACAATTGCTTTGCCTGCGCCCACAGAGGTTGCCAAAAAACTGCGGCAAACGCGCAGTGGGGTCAAAAAGGCGCGTGCCGCACGCAAAAGCGCGCACTTGGAGTACCCTGACGTGCACACCAAACAGCGGCCGAGCCTGCCATGTTTGGGCAAGCCAACTGCCCTTACTTTTCACCCCAAGAATGCGGAGCGTACTGTTAACACAAAAACAGTGACGAGGACCTGGCCAGTTGGGTCTCTATCTCTATATCTCTTCTTTTCACCCCAGAAGGGTGAGCTGCACAAAAACAGTGACCCGAGGCCCTGCGCCAGTTTGGTGCCAAGCCAACTGCCCTTACTTTTCACCCCAAGAAGTGGGAGCGTGTACACAAAACAGTGACCGAGGCCTGGCCAGTTGGGTGCCAAGCCAACTGCCCTTGCTTTTCACCCCAGGAAGGGGGAGCGTGTTCACAAAACAGTGACCGAGGCCTGGCCAGTTTGGTGCCAAGCCAACTGCCCTTACTTTTCACCCCAAGAAGTGGGAGCGTGTACACGAAAACAGTGACGAGGCTGCCAGTTGGGTTTGCCAAGCCAACTGCCCTTGCTTTTCACCCCAGGAAGGGGGAGCGTGTTCACAAAACAGTGACCGAGGCCTGGCCAGTTTGGTGCCAAGCCAACTGCCCTTGCTTTTCACCCCAAGAAGTGGGAGCGTGTACACAAAATGGCGACCGAGGCCTGGCCAGTTTGGTGCCAAGCCAACTGCCCCTGCTTTTCACACCAGGAAGTGCGACGGCGTGCACAAAACAGCGCCCACTGAAGATTCAGAAATTGAGGGTCTAGGGCGTACCTGTTAGTGATAGCTGCCAGATGAGCGGGTTACTAGGTGGCACCCTAATCACCTTGATCATCACGAATAGGATGTGCTTACACTGCTCCTTTGCTCGGTCACTGGGGGAGCTGTGTGAGCACATTATATTCACACTCACACTGAGTGTGAGACACCCCCAAACAGTTGCAGTTTTTTCCTCAGCACGCTACAAAGTGTGACCGTGTACACAAAACAGCGCCACCACTGAGGATTCAGAAATTGAGGGCGTAGGGCGTACCTGTGAGCGAATAATGTGCCTGCAGTGTTGTTATAGGGTCTAGGGCGTACCTGTGAGCGAATAATGTGCCTGCAGTGTTGTTATAGGGTCTAGGGCGTACCTGTGAGCGAATAATGTGCCCTGCTGGGAAAGTGTTGTTATAGGGTCTAGGGCGTACCTGTGAGCGAATAATGTGCCTGCAGTGTTGTTATAGGGTCTAGGGCGAATAACCTGTTGAGCGAATAATGTGCCTGCAGTGTTGTTATAGGGTCTAGGGCGTACCTGTGAGCGAATAATGTGCCTGCAGTGTTGTTATAGGGTCTAGGGCGTACCTGTGAGCGAATAATGTGCCTGCAGTGTTGTTATAGGGTCTAGGGCGTACCTGTGAGCGAATAATGTGCCTGCAGTGTTGTTATAGGGTCTAGGGCGTACCTGTGAGCGAATAATGTGCCTGCAGTGTATAGTCTAGGGCGTACCTGTGAGCGAATAATGTGCCTGCAGTGTTGTTATAGGTCTAGGGCGTACCTGTGATCGAATAATGTGCCTGCAAGTGTTTTGTTTTTATAGTGGTCTGTAGGTCGCCTGTGAGCGAATAATGTGCCTGCAGTGTTGTTATAGGGTCTAGGGCGTACCTGTGAGCGAATAATGTGCCTGCAGTGTTGTTATAGGGTCTAGGGCGTACCTGTGAGCGAATAATGTGCCTGCAGTGTTGTTATAGGGTCTAGGGCGTACCTGTGAGCGAATAATGTGCCTGCAGTGTTGTGTATAGGGTCTAGGCGTACCTGTGAGCGAATAAATGTGCCTGCAGTGTGTTATAGGGTCTAGGGCGTTACCTGTGAGCCGAATAAATGTGCCTGCAGTGTTGTTATAGGGTCTAGGGGTACCTGTGAGCGAATAATGTGCCTGCAGTTTGTTATAGGGTCTAGGGCGTACCTGTGAGCGAATAATGTGCTGCAGTGTTGTTATAGGTCTTAGGGCGTACCTGTGAGCGAATAATGTGCCTGCAGTGTTTGTTATAGGGTCTAGGGCGTACCTGTGAGCGAATAATGTTGCCTGCAGGTGTTGTATGTCTTTACCTGTAGCGAATAATGTGTTGCCAGTCTTAGTGAGCTTATACCTGTGATGCGATGCCTGCAGTGTTGTTATGGGTCTAGGGCGTACCTGTGAGCGATATAATGTGCCTGCAGTGTTGTTATAGGTCTAGGCGTATATGTGAGCGAATAATGTGCCTGCAGTGTTGTATATGGGTCTAGGGCGTACCTGTGAGTGACAGCGAGAATTATTGCCAGATGAGTGGGTTACTGGCGGCACTCGAAGCACTTTGATGATGATGCATGAACATAATGTGCACCTGCAGTGTTTGTATAGGGGTCTAGGGCGTACCTGTGAGCGGAATAAGCTGCCAGTGGGGGTTACTGGCGGCATCCTAAGCACTTTGATGATGATGAACATAATGTGCCTGCAGTGTTGTTTATAGGGTCTAGTACCTGTGAGCGACAGCTGCCAGATGGGTGGGTTACTGGGCGGCACCCTAAGCACTTTGATGATGATGAACATAATGTGCCTGCAGTGTTGTTATAGGGTCTAGGGCGTACCTGTGAGTGACAGCTGCCAGATGAGTGGGTTACTGGGCGGCACTCGAAGCACTTTGATGCTGATGATGTGCCTGCAGTGTTGTTATAGGGTCTAGGCGACCTGTGAGCGACAGCTGCCAGATGGGTGGGTTACTGGGCGGCACCCTAAGCACTTTGATGATGATGAACATAATGTGCCTGCAGTGTTGTTATAGGGTCTAGGGCGTACCTGTGAGTGACAGCTGCCAGATGGGTGGGTTACTGGGCGGCACTCGAAGCACTTTGATGATGATGAACATAATGTGCCTGCAGTGTTGTTATAGGGTCTAGGGCGTACCTGTGAGTGACAGCTGCCAGATGAGTGGGTTACTGGGCGGCACTCGAAGCACTTTGATGATGATGAACATAATGTGCCAGCAGTGTTGTTATAGGGTCTAGGGCGTACCTGTGAGTGACAGCTGCCAGATGAGTGGGTTACTGGGCGGCACTCGAAGCACTTTGATGATGATGAACATAATGTGCCTGCAGTGTTGTGACAGCATATAGGGTCTAGGCGTACCTGTGAGTGACGAGCTGCCAGATTGAGTGGTTACTGGACGGCACCCTAAGCACTTTGATGATGATGAACATAATGTGCCTGCAGTGTTGTTATAGGGTCTAGGGCGTACCTGTGAGTGACAGCTGCCAGATGAGTGGGTTACTGGGCGGCACTCGAAGCACTTTGATGATGATGAACATAATGTGCCTGCAGTGTTGTTATAGGGTCTAGGGCGTACCGGTGAGTGACAGCTGCCAGATGAGTGGGTTACTGGGCGGCACTCGAAGCACTTTGATGATGATGAACATAATGTGCCTGCAGTGTTGTTATAGGGTCTAGGGCGTACCTGTCAGTGACAGCTGCCAGATGAGTGGGTTACTGGGCGGCACTCGAAGCACTTTGATCATGATGAACATGAAGCAATGTGCCTGCAGTGTTGTATAGGGTCTAGGCGTACCTGTGAGTGACAGCTGCCAGATGAGTGGGTACTGAGGCGGCAGCCGAAGCACCTTGATCATCACGAATAGGATGTGCTTACACAGTTCCTTTGCCCCGTGTGAGACGCCCCAAAGCAGTTGCAGGTTGGCCTGGAACCAGTGGGGTGGGTGGGGGTGGGGTGGGTGGAGTGTGGGGGTAGTGGGTGGGGGTGGGTGGGGTGGGGTGGGGGGCTTTTGGGGTTTGGTTCGGTTTGGTTTGGTTTAGTTTGGTTTGGTTTGGTTTGGTTGCCTGGAACCAGTGGGTGGGAGAGGGCGTGGTTTTTGTGGGTGGAGGGTGGGGGGTAGGGGGTGGGGATGGGGTGGGTTGTGGTGGGGGCATTTTTGGTGGGAGGGGATGGGGGGGTGGGGTGGGGGATGTGGTGGGGGGTGGGGCGTTTTTGAGTTGGGTTGGGGTGGGTTAGGTGGGGGGATGGGGTGGGGGAAGGGGCGTGTGTGGAGGGGGAATTGGGAGGAGAAGGTGGGTGGGGTGGGGGATGGGGGGGTGGGGGTGGGGAGGGATTGGGAGGAGAAGGTAGTAGGGTGGGGTGAGGTGGGAATTGGGAGGTGGAGGTGGGTGTGTGTGGGGGGATAATTGGTGTTGTTGGTGTTGTTGAGGGTGTTGGTGTTGGTGTTGGTGTTGGTGTTGGTGTTGGTGTTGGTGTTGGTGTTGGTGTTGGTGTTGGTGATAGTGGTGATGCGTGGTGGTGGTGGTGTAGTGATGGTTTGATGTTGTGGTGTGTTTGTGCGTGGTGGCCTGGAACAGATGTTAGGGGAGGGGGGAGGTCTGACTTGTCAGGCCAATTCACGACTGAAAAAGCATGAAGGCCATTAAAGGGATGAAATAGAAACCAAATGACATAAGTGACATGTTCCACCTATTGGTGGTTGGCGTCAGTGCAAGCAAACAGGCTGGCACCTCAATCTCACGCCACGGTAATATAAGGCGTACTATTTATGTATGCATTTGTTGTTTAGCCAACCACCACACACACACACACCATTCCCCCCCCCTCCCCCCCCCCATCCCTCCCCCCCCCCCCCCCCCCCCCCATCCCAAAACCCATCCCCCTCACCCCCACTCCATCCCCTCCCCCCTGCCCCCCACACACAAACACCTCCATCCCACCCCCACTCCCACCTCCACCATCATGAGACTTACCTGGAACCGATGGTGACTCCCCCCCACCCACCCACCCACCCACCCCCACCCACCCCCACCCACACACACACACACACACAAAACCGTGATGAGACTAACCTGGAACCGATGGTGACTTTTCGAAAAGCCTCGGAAGCCATCCTCTCGCACTGTGAACGAGGTGGGGCCGGTGCGAGCAACACAGTACAGGCGCGTGTTACTTAATGACTGAAGGATGTCAAGAACCTCCTGTGTTGTGTGTGTTGGGGTGGTGTGTGCGTGTGTGTGTGTGTGTGACTGTGTGTGTGTGTGGGGGGGGGGGGGGGGGAGCAACACAGTACAGACGTGTGTCGCTTAATGACTGAAGGATGTCAAGAACCTCCTGTGTGTGTGTTGGGGTTGTGTGTGTGTGTGTGTGTGTGTGTGGGGGGGGGGGGGGGGGGGGGGGCGAGCAACACAGTACAGACGTGTGTCGCTTAATGACTGAAGGATGTCAAGAACCTCCTGTGTGTGTGGTCGGGTGGGGTGTGTGTGGTGCTGTGTGTGGTGTGTGTGTGTGTGTGTGTGTGTGTGGGGGGGGGGGGCGAGCAACACATTACAGACGTGTGTCAGCTTAATGTCTGAAGGGATGTCAAGAACCTCCTGTGTGTGTGTTGGGGTGGTGTGTGTGTGTTTGTGTGGGGGGGGGAGCGAGCAACACAGTACAGACGTGTGTCGCTTAATGACTGAAGGATGTCAAGAACCTCCTGTGTGTGTGTTGGGGTGGTGTGTGTGTGGTGTGTGTGTGTGTGTGGGGGGGGGGGGGGGGGGGGGGGGGGAGCAACACAGTACAGACGTGTGTCGCTTAATGACTGAAGGATGTCAAGAACCTCCTTTGTGTGTGTGTTGGGGTGGGTGGGTGGGGTGAATGGGGGTTGCGTGGGGTAGGAAGGGGGGGGGGGGGGGGGGGGGGGGGGGGGGGGCGGTGCGAGCGACATAGTACAGGCGCGTGTCACTTAATGACTGAAGGATGTCAAGAACCTCCTGTGTGTGTGTTTGGGGTGGAGTGGGGTAGGGTGGAAGGGGGGTGGTGGGAAGGGGGTGGGAAGGGGGTGGGGGGGTGGGGGGTGGGGCGGTGCGAGCAAACAGTACAGGTGCTTGTCGCTTAATGACTGAAGGATGTCTAGCACCTCCTGTGTGTGTGTGTGTGTGTGGGGGGGGGGGGGGGGGGGGGGGGGGAGTGTGTGGGTGTGTGGGTGTGTGGGTGGGGTGGTGTGGGTGTGGGGTGGGGGGGGTGGGGGGTGGGGGTGGTGGGTGTGGGGGGGGCAGTACAAGCGTGTGTCACTTAATGACTGAAAAGTGCCTAGAGCCTTCTGTGGGTGTGGGTGTGGGTGTGGTGTGGGTGTGGGTGTGGGTGTGGGTGTGGGTGTGGGGTGGGTGGGGGAGGGGTGTGGGAGGGGTGGGGTGTGGGTGTGGGGTGGGGTGGGGTGGGGTGGGGTGGGGTGATGGGGCTGGCTTGGGGCTGGTGATGGAGTGGGCCGGTGCGAGCAACACAGTACAAGCGTGTATCACTTATAGCAATTCAGGGGATGAACTGGACAAACATTTAGTACTTCCTCGAGAATTGTCTAGAATTCCAGGCCAAGTTGTCGAGAATTCTCGGATTTTCAGGCCAAAATTCTCGACAAGAGATCTCGCAGAATGTTTTTGTCCACTTCATCCCCTGAATTGATATAATGACTAAAAGGTGCCTAGCACCTCCTGCATGTGTGTGGGGGAGTGGGGAGGGGGGGGGGGGGGGGGGGGGGGGGCAGTACAAGCGTGTGCCACTTAATGACTGAAGAGTGCCTAGCACCTTCTGTTGTGTGTATGTGTGAGTGAGTGGGGGGGAGTGGGTGTGGGTTGGGGGTTGGGGGGTTGTGGGGTGTGGGGTGTTAGTGTGTGTGTGTGTGTGTCTGTTAGTCTGTGTGTGTGTTTGTGTGTGTGTGTGTGTGTGTGTGTGTGTGTGTGTGTGTGTGTGTGTGTGTGTGTGTGTGTGTGTGTGTGTATGCGTGTGTGTGTTTGTGTGTATGCGTGTATGCGTGTGTGTGGTGGTGGTGGATGGGTGGGGGGGATTGCCCCTGGGTGTGTGTGAGTGTGTATGGGTGAGTTTTCGTCTGTGCTGATATGAGGGTGTGAGGGTGTGAGGAGGTACCTGAGGTGGTCTAGACCTCCATGGACCCTTGCGCTCAGACATGAGTTGGGGTTAGTGTTTAACGCCCTGTTTAACTCCATTGCTGCATGGAACGGTACTCCCACAGCGCATTCACGCATGCGCGTCTAGAGCTGGGGATAGGGGGAGGAGCCAACCCGTAAGCATTGAAACTTGAGCTGGATTATTCGCAAGCCAGGCCCTGCTGAAGTGTTGGGAATGCGCGAATTCAAGAACGAGGGAGTGGAATGGGTGGTAGATGGTTCGGATATCAATGCGCAAGGTTGGCAGTGTATCAAGGAGTTGGAGGTGGGGCGAAGTCAGAGCGTGGGTGGGGAAGCAGGTCGCGTTTTCTCCCCCCGTGCGCGGGCCGCGGTCTCAATTTGGGAATTGGTTGTGGAGAGGGTTGACCGCAGCCCCCTTCGGTAACCAACTGCAACGGTAAATTGCAACTGTCCACGGTGACTGTCCACGCCACTAATTCTTGCCCCTCTCTCACGCCACATCATCATCCTCCCTCTCCTCAACCACTCTTCCGGCATACCTATTATGCAAACCAAAAGATTGCTCTGCCTTGTTCCTCATTCCTCCTACCCCTCCCCATTGCATTGCCTCTTTTACTCATTCTCCCGTCCGTCCTCCCTCCCTTTCTCTTCATTTCGCGCCCCCGCAGACCCCAATTGCCTCCTCGCAGCCCGCACTCTGCGCAATTGACGCCACTTTCCTATAGGCGCGCTATTTTCATTGCCCATAGGCTTATCGTATTGCATACATGCGCGTTACATAGCTTACAAGCGCAGCATCATTGCCGGCAGGCGCATCTTGCCTAATGGCGTACTACTGCCGGTAGGCGCACTATGCACTGAGGCGCTGCGGGCTGTTGCAAGCTCGCAAAAAATCGTTCTTGCTGGCTAGCTACCAAAGCTCGTCTGACCGAAACCATTCCGCTGGCTGCAAGCAAGCGCTCTTGCAAGCAAGCAAGTAAGCAAGCAGCCACACCTTGGTTCAGCGTCTCACGAGAACCACAGCGGGGTCAAGGATCTTGCTGGCTCTAGCTTCGGCGCAGGCCCCCACCGTCACGCCATGCAACCAGCATTGGTAGCTTGTCAGTAACCCCCCTCCACCCACCCCACCCCACCCACCACCACTCATACCACCCTCCGCCTCCGCCCCACGGCCACTAAGCTCCAGCTAGGCCACGTCCACACCCTCATCCCTTCCCCCTCCCCCCCCCCCCCCCCCCCCCCCCCCCCCCCCCCCGCCCTACCCTCTGCCACCCCGCCCTACCCTACCCTCCGCCACCCCTCCTCTCCCCCTCCCCGCCTACCATGGTACACCCAGCCTCTAGCAAACTAGCACACCTCCCCCCTGCTTCCCAACGACCCCTCCCAGCCTTGCAACCCACAAGGCAGCTCACGCGGGTCAGAGAGCGCCCTGACCTCCGCCAGCACCATGGCAGCCCCACAGTGGAGGTGCCAGATAGGCGTGGGCAAGGCCCCCAAGGCCCCCCTCATGCCCCCCGAGACATAGCCAACAATGACAACAACAGCTTGGTCAGCAGCAGCAGCGTGGGAGGCCAAGCCAGCAGCCTCCAACAGTCTGATCAGCATATGGTGCAGACCTCTCCTCTTATGAATGAGATTGATGCCACCAAGCTTAAACAGATGAGCAAGGTGATCAGGATTTATATTATATTTATCAGGATATCTCGATATTATATAGTTTATATTGTGCAGACCCCGATTTTCGTGACTGAGATTGATGCCACCAAGCTTAAACAGATGAGCAAGGTGATCAGGATTTATATGGTTCAGCTTTCATTCATAATCATTATTTTGTAGTTTCAATGGCGCAGATGCCTGTTTTCGTGACTGAGAGAAGCCAAGAAGCTTAAATAAATGAGCAAGGTGATCAGGATTTACATACTTCCGCTATCCTTCATGATGATTGTATACTGTATGTGGTGCAGATTTCTATTTTCATGAATGAGAGAGATGCCAACAAGCTGAAGCAGTTGTTGAAATGAATAGGTTGGGAACAGTGATTTTTAAAAAAAATCTGAATGTGGGTTTCTTCTAGCTTTTTGGTTTTAGGCCTCCTCCAGGGACAGCGTTTTAGTGCTTTCTGTAGCTTTTTAGGGCCATTGTGGGCAAAAAAAAATGCACTTTTTTTACAGCTAGAATTTTGCTAAATCGGGGTCAAAACTAGCAATCGCTGTATGTAGCGGAAATAAAAATCCCTGGTTGGGAAGCTAGCGTATATTTTATTTCTTATATGTCGTATAAACGTATGCATATAAACGTATACAAATGTATGAGTAATTGTTGCACTTCTGGGGAAATGACTATTGTCTGGGTTTAAATGTATTGCCGCGTTGCTAATTTCATTGGCATCACATATCAACTCTCAATCAAATATTCTGGCAAGTTTAGGTTGTCCAAATCTCAGACTAAGACATCACGACCAGAAGGCGCGTCGACCAAGAAGCGCGGTGCCAATCTAAGGGATCCATTCCATGCCAATAATATATGAATATTGTCCATGTTCAGATCATTATTTATGCCCAGCTCCCTAAGTCAGCTACTGGTTTCAGACCAAGTATGCTGCAGCTTCTAGGCAGCTCTGTGAGTCAGCTACAGATTATAATAATATAAGTGTATAACTATTTTGCACAATTTTCCATCTTCAGCTTGTTGAATGGAAGGCTAGGTGGCGCTCTGATATGTGTGCCATCCTGGCTATCTAAATCAAACTGTTGGCCACATTTAAACAAAATGGTAAGTCTGAAATATAATTTGTATTGCATATTGTGAAAGAGGAGGTCAATGGCTTACCAAAACAATAGGAGGTCAATAGCTTACCAAAACAATAGGAGGTCAATAGCTTACCAAAACAATAGGAGGTCAATAGCTTACCAAAAACAATAGGAGGTCAATAGCTTACCAAAAACATGAACGGCATTAAAAAAAGAGCACTGGTGAACAGATCCCCGAGAAATCGTAAATGATTGCAAGTGTCTATTTGAATGGGCGCGTGTAGCTCCCTTTATCTCAGCTATTGGAGTTCTCGAATACAAGGGGGGCTTATTTCACTCTCCCTTTTGGGGGCTACATGGGGGCTACGTACTGCAGCTTCTTGGAAGCTCCTTTCACTCACCCCTGGGCCAAACCTGTAGCAACGCCAGGTAACACATCTGAAAGCTGGCACAACAGGCATTCCAATGCAGCAGTCATTTGTGGGCTTGACTCGGTCGCTGGCTGATAGAGCTGGGTGCAAGCTGCTCCGCGTAGCCCAAAAATGAAACAGTGATAGGAGTTCTCAAATACCAAAGGGGCCATAGAAATCTGAATTCGAATTTGACCTTTGTCATAGAAATGTGAACGTATTCCGCGATGTAAAAAAGTCAAAGTCAGCTGTTGGACATGAGAGTTGTCCTCATCACCACCACCAAAACCCAAAACATCACACCAAGACATCACGCATTCACTCACGCCATGACAGACAGTGCAGCCATTGAGTCAAGCCCGCTGGTTGGTTCATCTAGGAAGACAACACCATAACCACCATCACCACCACAATCCCAAAACAGATCATCATACAAAAACAAAACATACCGGTATATAAATTCTGTTTACTCACGCCATGACAGACTGTTGACTTTGCCCACAGCCCCAATGTCAACTGTTTGTCCTAGGGCCGTGGACATCGAGAAATAAAGAAATAAATAGACGTACCTTCCCACCACCTTCCCACTACACCCCCTCCACCTTCCCACCACTTTACCTCCACCTTCCTACAACCCCCCCACCACCTTTCCACCACCATCCCACAACCCTCCCACCACCTTTCTCACCACCACCCCACCACCTTCCCACCACCCCACCACCACCACCTTCCACCACCTTACCTCACCTTCCCACCACCCCACCACCTTCCCACCACCTTACCTCCACCTTCCCACCCCCGCCACCACCTTCCCACCACCTTCCACCACCTTCCCACCACCTTCCCACCACCCCACCACCACCTTCCCACCACCTTACCTCCACCTTCCCACCACCCCGCCACCACCTTCCCACCACCTTCCCACCACCCCACCACCACCTTTCCACCACCTTACCTCCACCTTCCCACCACAGGCAACAGGTCTGCTGATGAGGCAGCTAGTCAAAGAGCCGAGATTAAAAATAGTGGTGATGCAAATGGAGCCAAGCCTAGTCAAATCGCGATTAGATCACCTCAAAACATTGCTTGACCTGCCCACGCGCAAAGCTGCAGTCGCCTTGAGCTGCGGAGAGCCAGGACTGTTGCAATGTACAGAAGCTCAGCTAGCCATGCGTCATGCAAACCTGACGACAGTTCTACTGAAGGTGAGATCCATTGTGTTTGAGCTTTGGAGGTTTTGATTTAAGGGGTTTAAGGATGGTGTGCAGCTATACCCTTGTGTTTGTGTGTGTGTGTGTGGTGGAGGGGGGACTGTTGCAATGTACAGAAGCTCAGCTAGCCATGCGCCATGCGCCATGCAAACCTGACGACAGTTCTACTGAAGGTGTGTTCCATTGTGTTTGAGGACTTAAGGTTTGGAGTTTTGAGGTTTAGAGTTTAGGCTTTTATGGGGGTGGGGTGGGGGTAGCTATATACTCTTGTGTGTATGTGTGCATATGTGTGTGTGTATGTGTGGGTGTGGGTAGGTGTGGGTGTGTGTGTGTGGGGGGGGGGGGGGGGGACAAGGAATGTTGCAATGTACAGAAGCTCAGCTAGCCATGCGCCATGCAAACCTTACGACAGTTATACTAAAGGTGTGTTCCATTGTGTTTGAGGACTTAAGGCTTAAAGTTTTGAGGTCTCAAGGTTAAGAGTTTAGGGGTGGTGTGTAGCTGTAATCTTGTGGCTGTATGTATGTGTATGTGTGGGTGTGTGGGGTGGGGTGGGGTGTGTGTGGGGGGGGGGCAGAACTGTTGCAATGTACAGAAGCTCAGCTAGCCATGCGCCATGACCAAACCTGACTACAGTTCTACTTAAGGTGAGGTCCATTGTGTTTGAGGTATGTGTGGGTGGGTTGATGGGTGGGTGGGTGGGGGTGAGTGTGTGTGTGTGGGGGGGGGAGGGGGGGGGGGGGGGGGGATGGGGGGAACCAGGACTTGCAGTGTACAGAAGCTCAGCTAGCCATGCAAACCTGACGGTAGTTATACTGAAGGTGAGGTCCATTGTGTTGAGGCTTGGAGGTTTAGGGGTTTAGCGTGTGGTGTGTAGCTACACTCCTGTGGCTTTGGCTGTGGGTGGGTGGTTGGGTGGGTGTGGGTGAGTGTGTGTGTGTGGGGGGGGGGGATGGGGGAACCAGGACTTGCAGTGTACAGAAGCTCAGCTAGCCATGCAAACCTGACGGCAGTTATACTGAAGGTGAGGTCCATTGTGTTTGAGGTTTGGAGGTTTGATGAGGGGGGTTAGGGAGTGGGGTTTAAAGGTGGGAGGTTTAGGGAGGGGGTTTAGGGGGGGGGATGTAGCTATATACTCTTGTGGCTGTGGGTGGGTGGTTGTATGTGTGGGAGGGAGGGGGGGGGGGGGGGGGGGGTCAGAACTGTTACAATGTACAGAAGCTCAGCTAGCCATGCTCCATGCAAACCTGACGACAGTTCTAAAAAAATGGGAGGTCTTTTGTGTTCGAGGTTTGGAGGTTTGAGTTTTCAAGGTTTAGAGCTTAGGGGGTTATAGGGGGGTGTAGCTATATACTCTTTTGGCTGTGTGTATGTGGGGTGGATGGGGGTGGGGGTGGGGCAGAATTGTTGCAGTGTACCGAAGGTCAGCTAGCCATGCGTCATGCAAACCTGATGACATTTCTACGGAAGGTGGGGGCAATTGTAGTGGGTGCAGTTTGTTTCATATATTTAGTCCGACCGTTCAACATTCCTTCAAGGGCAAGGGCCAATGGCAGGTGCATAGTTTTTTGGCGGAGCCCCCCCCCTTCTGGGTGGCGAGAGAACCCCTAAACCCTAATCCCTAAACCCCAGAGTCAGCGCATTGTGTGCATGTTTGTAACCGTATTGTTTCTAAAAAAATTAACGGCCGCAAAATTTGACGGCTTTTTGGGGGGGGGGGGGGGGTATTATAAATTGACGGTTTACAATTGACGTTTTTTTAATAGGAATATAAATTGACATTGCACATTTGACGGTTTACATTTTAATAAAAGCCATTTATGCAACTGAACGTTGTGTGTATGTTTGTTACTTGTTTGTTTGACTGCAAGGAACAAGAAACCCTGGCCCTAACTGCCTCGTAAACCCTGGCTTTGGTCCGCTGCACTTGATTCCGTTGCCACTTGTCGCTCCTATGGCCAACACTCTCCGTTATTTTTGGCGGAGCCCCTCCTTCTGGGGGGGCGGGAGCCCCCATGTTTACCCATTTGTCCGTTTGACCGACCGACCGACCGTCTGACCATGATGAAGCCCGACACGTCAGCCAACGGTCTCGTAACTAACTCGCTTCTGTTGCCACCTGTCGCTCCGACGCGATCACCCTCCGCCATTTTTTTAGCGTCGCAGGCGACGCTGCATAGAGCTTGTTTAAAAAGTTTATCATAATAAACAAAATTGAATTAATCCACTCCACCTCATTATATCCGTCATTTTTGTCATGTGTAACAACTCACAACTCACAACTCACAACTCACAACTGACAAGCCGTGCTTAATCCACTCCTCTTCATTGCTCACCAGGTTGGACTGGACTGTACTCCACTCCACCTCATTAGATCCATCATTTGTTGTTATGCGTGACAGCTGACAACTGACAAGCCGTGTTTAATCCACTCCACTTCATTGCCCACCTGGTTGGACTGGACTTTTCTCCACTCCACCTCATTAGATCCGTCATGATGCGTTGTTATGCGTGATAACTGACAACTAACAACTGACAAGCCGTGCTTTATTCACTCCACTTCATGGCTCACCAGGTTGGACTGGACTTTACTCCACTCCACCTCACTATATCCATCATTGGGTGTTCTGTGAGGCAACTGACAACTCAAAACTCAAAACTGACAAGCCGTGCTTACTCCACTCCACCTCATTAGATCCGCCATTTGTTGTTATGCCTGACAGCTGACAACTGACAAGCCGTGCTCAATCCACTCCACTTCATTGCCCACTTGGTTGGACTGGACTTTACTCCACTCCACCTCATTAGACCCGTCATTTGTTGTTCAGTGTGACAGCTGACAACTGACAAGCCGTGCTTAATCCACTCCACTTCATTGCTCACCAAGTTGGACTGGACTTGACTCCACTCCACCTCATTAGATCCGCCATTTGTTGTTATGCCTGACAGCTGACAACTGACAAGCCGTGTTTAGTCCGCTCCATCTCATGGCCACCAGGATGGACTGGACTTTGCTGCCACAAAGCTCAAAAGCACAAGTTCACTCTATCTCACGACAGTTTTTGTTTCGTATCATGACACCTCTTTAATCCACTCCACCCCATTGCCATCTCCTGTTTCATCCACTCCACCTCATTGCCGCAAGGTTGGACTGGAGTTAGGGGCCACAAAGCGGAGAAGCACGGATTCACTCCATCTCTCATCCTTTCATCCACTCCACCTCATTGCCCACCTGGAGGGGTTGGACTAGAATCCACTCCACCTCAAGGTTGCACTGGATGTAGCTGCCACAAGGCATACAAGCACAAGTGAGCAAGTGATTTCCCGACTCATATGACAAGCCATGTTTAATTGACTCCACCTCCTGGCCCATCGTTTTGTTCATATGTTGTTCATCAAAAACACATATCACATGCTTCAGCCACTCGTTCTCACTGCCCTTCAGGTTGCACTGGACGTAGCTGCCACAAGGCATAGAAGCACAAGTGAGCAAGTGATCTCCCAACTCATATGACAAGCCATGTTTAATTAATTAACTCCACCTCCTGGCCCATCGTTATTTTTATATGCTGTGCATTACAAACACATAATATCACATGCTTAATCCACTCCACCTCATTGCCGCCAGGTTGGACTGGAGTTAGCTGCCACTAAGCGTAGAAGCTCGAATTCACTCTATCTCACGACAGTTTGTGTTTCATATCTTGACATCTCTTTAATTCACTCCACCTCATTGCCATCTCCTGTTTCATCCACTCCACCTCATTGCCCTCCAGGTCGGACTGGAGTTAGCAGCCACAAATCGCAGTAGCACAAATTGACTCCATCTCACGACAGTATGTGTTTTGCATCATCTCACATCCTTTAATCCACTCCACCTCATTGCCATCTCCTGTTTCATCCACTCCATCTCACATCCTTTAATCCACTCCACCTCAGTGCCCTACAAGTTGGGCTGGAGTTAGCTGCCACAATGGGTAGAAGCACGGATTCACTCCATCTCACATCCTTTAATCCGCTCCACCTCATTGCCCTCCAGGTCGGACTGGAGTTAGCTGCTACGAAGCGTAGAAGCACTAGTAAGCAAGTGATCTCCCAGCTTATAAGTCGAGATCCAAAGATTTTGACAACCAGGGTCGATGTATCGGGTAGGTGGTTGGTGGGGAAGACTGGGGGGGGGGGGGGGGGGTGAGAGGGAGGGGGAGAGGGGGGCGGAGGATGTGTTTTACAACTTGCGTAGATGTATCAGGTAGGTGGTTGGTGGGGAAGACTGGGGGGGGGGGGGGGGGGGGGGAAGATGTGGGGGGCGGGGGGGGGAGGGATAGGAGTTGCAACTATTGGCTGAAAGTAGATAAATGGATCAAGATCTCCTTCTTTCTAAAGTCTCCTCAGTCTCTGGGTACTCAATTAGATAATCTTGCCTTACTACACACACATACACACACAGTCAAACAGACACAGACATACATATACATACATACGCACACATACGCATACACATACATACTTACACATGCACAGGCACACAGACATGCATACACACAGACAGACACATAAACATACATACAGATACATACATACAAACACATTCACATATACATATACGCACACAAACATATACAGATACACACATACACACACGCATACACATACACAAACATGCACACACACACATACATACATACATACATACATACATACATACATACATACATACATACGTACATACATACATACATACATACATACGTACATACATACATACATACATACATACACACACACACACATACATATACATACACACATACACATACACACACAAGAGAACTTAACCAGCTGCTATTTGTTTAATTGTTGCGCAGCTGCGATGAATGACCTATTAAACCTTAGTCACACACATACACACACATACATACACATACACACATACACATACACACACATACACATACACACACATACATACACATACACACATACACACACATACATATACATACACATACATACACATACACACACATACATACACATACACACACACACATACACACACACACATACACACACACACATACACATACACACACAAGAGAACCTAACCAGCTGCTATTTGTTTCATTGTTGCGCAGCTGCGATGAATGACCTGCTAGCTCTTAGTCGCCTGCGCTGTCCCGCCGATGACGTCAGCGCTGGCATGGATGTACTTCAGCTGGTTTGGATGCGCCCGCAGATCCTAGCGCCTATGAAGGCCGTGAAGCGGGCAAAAACTGAAAGACGAGAGGGGCTGTACACCAAGCAGGTAGAAGCTTTGCAGCGACCCTTACTCATGAACTTAGCTGGAAGCTCTGAACCTGTTGGAAGGGGGGGGGGGGGGGTAAGGGGGAGGGGGGAGGGAAGGTGTGTGTGGGGGGGGGGGGGGGGGGGGGAAGTGGAGGTGTGTGTTTGTTGAAGGGGGGGGGGATGGGAGGGTCTGTGCAAACACTATCTGTGTGTGTGTGTGGAGGTGGAGGTGGAGGTGGAGGTGGGGGGGGTAAGGGGGAGGGGGGGGGAGTAAGGGGAGGGGGAGGGTCTGGGAAAACTATGTCAGATTTCCTGCTCACTACATTCACATATTTCCTAAACCCTAAACCCTAAACCCTAAACCCATGAACGTGCAGGTAGAAGCTTTGCAGCGAGCCCTACAGATGAACCAGCAGGAGGCTTTGGACCTGGTGTGGCAAGAACCCGGTGTCCTCGCCATCAACCCAGATGCCATGGTGCAGGTACGTGTTTGTATGCATGTACAAACGAATGCATGTATGCATGTATGTATGTATGTATGTACAACATAATGTGTGTATTTATGTATGTACAATCGAGTGAATGTATGTGTATGTATGCATGTATGTATGTGTATATGTGTGTGCAGATATGTATGTATGCATGCATGTACACAATAATGCATGTATGCAAATCTATAGGTATATGTATCCTCGTTTTTTTTTGCGTATGCACGTTCATTGGCATTTGCATGGTGCTTCAGCATCAACCCAATGACGCGTGGGGCATTCTCTTTGAGGCCATTGTCTGTTGGAGGAACGGTACCCTACGCCTGCAGACAACACAACCAGGCCTCATTGATACGAGCACCTTGTTCAGCACTTGCCTAAACCACCTAAACCCAGGGTAGGGCAATGGCCTTCCTGGAATGTGCTGGCAATGTCAGACTTTTGTTTTTACCCTTCCGGTGCACTTTTTGGGGCATTTTTTGAAACCGCACTTTTTTTCTTTTCGAAAAAGCTCTGGTTTTACCAACACGTTTTTTACCCTCCTTTTTTCACCCTCCGTTTTTTTCACTTTGGGGGGACGTTTTGGGGGCATTGTTTTGAAACAATCGAATTTGGGTGTTGCAATAAATATAGTTTCGGCTAAACCCCGAAGCACCTAAACCTTAACCCACCTAAACCACCTAGACCTAAACCACGTAAAAACAAGTGCTAACCAGCTTCCCCCTCCCCCATCAGGTGGTGGATACCATAGCGCTGGGGCTGAACATTGGCACGAGATTGGTGCGGGAGATGGTTGCGCATGCCCCTGAGCTGTTGTGTCGCTCGCCGGGGGGGGTGATGATGACGTGCAGGTGAGGAGTGGGGGAAGGGGGGGAAGGGGGGGGGGGGGGGGGTAATAATGTGCAGGTGAGGAGTGGGGGAAGGGGGGAAGGGGGGGGGGGGGGGGGTAATAATGTGCAGGTGAGGAGTGGGGGCAGTGGGAAGAGGGGGGGGGGGGGGGGGGGGGGGGGGAGATGGTTGTGCATGCCACTGAGCTGTTGTGTTCGCTTGCTGGGGGGGGGGGGTATGATTACGTGCAGGTGATGAGATGGGTAGGGGGGGGGGGGGGGGGTAGAACAGTGTGTGTGGGTGAGTGGGGGGGGGTGGGGAGGTGGGGGACTGTGGGGGCAGTGCACAAGAAATGACAAAGAGCATCCTCACATTCCTCTTGTCAGGAGGTTCAAGGAGCTCACCACGAGGAGCACGTGTTGGGGAGAGGTGGTAGTGGTAGTGGACAGTGTATGTATGTATGTGTGTGTAGGTGGGTGGGGGGGTGGGTGTGCAGCGCACAACAACTGACATATAGCATCCTCACATTCTTCTTGCCAGGAGGTTCAAGGAGCTCACCACGAGGAGTACATGTTGGGGAGAGGATGTGATGAAGTTAAAAGAGAACCCTCGCAATCTAGCAGTGGCCATTAGCTTGGACACCTCCAGGTGAGGCGCGGCCAGACACAAATGCACACACCACACCCTAACCCACCCCACCCTAACTACCCCACCCTAACCCACCACACCACACCACACACACACCACCACACCACACACCTCCCCGCCCCACACACCACACCACACCACACCACACACACCACACACCACCCCATCCCACCCCACCCCACACACCCACCCCACCCTTCCCACCCCACGCAACATAGCAGTGGCCATTAGCTTGGACACATCCAGGTGAGGCGCCGGTCAGACACAAAATGCACTCAGGCACATACACCACCCTAAACCACCCTAACCCACCCCACCCCACCCCACCCTGCCCCGCCCCGCCCCGCCACACCCCGCCACACCCCACCCCACTCCACCCGACACCACCCCACACACCCCACCCCGCCCCGCATACCCCACCCCACCCCACCCCACGCTACCTAGCAGTGGCCTGTAGCTTGGACACCTCCAGGTGAGGCGCGGTCACAGACAAATGCACACAGGCACACACACACATCCTGCTAGCCTAAAAACAACACTGCATACACTGCAAGGCACTACAAGGCACTACAAGGCACAGACAAATACACATAGGCACACACACACATCCTGCTAGCCTAAAAACAACACTGCATACACTGCAAGGCACTACAGGGCACTACAAGGCACAGACAAATACACATAGGCACACAAACACATCCTGCTAGCCTAAAAACAACACTGCATACACTGCAAGGCACTACAAGGCACTACAGGGCACAACAAGGCACAGACAAATACACATAGGCACACACACACATCCTGCTAGCCTAAAAACAACACTGCATACACTGCAAGGCACTACAAGGCACTACAAGGCACAGACAAATACACATAGGCACACACACACACATCCTGCTAGCCTAAAAACAACACTGCATATACTGCAAGGCACTACAAGGCACTACACGGCACAGACAAATACACATAGGCACACACACACATCCTGCTAGCCTAAAAACAACACTGCATACACTGCAAGGCATTACAAGGCACTACAAGGCACAGACAAATACACATAGGCTCACACACACACCCTGATAGCCTAAAAACAACACTGCATACACTGCAAGGCACTACAAGGCACTACAAGGCACAGACAAATACACATAGGCACACACACACACATCCTGCTAGCCTAAAAACAACACTGCATATACTGCAAGGCACTACAAGGCACTACAAAGCACAGACAAATACACATAGGCACACACACACATCCTGCTAGCCTAAAAACAACACTGCATACACTGCAAGGCACTACAAGGCACTACAAGGCACAGACAAATACACATAGGCACACACACACATCCTGCTAGCCTAAAAAACAACACTGCATACACTGCAAGGCACTACAAGGCACTACAAGGCGCAGACAAATACACATAGGCACACACGCACATCCTGCTAGCCTAAAAACAACACTGCATACACTGCAAGGCACTACAAGGCACTACAAGGCGCAGACAAATACACATAGGCACACACGCACATCCTGCTAGCCTAAAAACAACACTGCATACACTGCAAGGCACTACAAGGCACTACAAGGCGCAGACAAATACACATAGGCACACACGCACATCCTGCTAGCCTAAAAACAACACTGCATACACTGCAAGGCACTACAAGGCACTACAAGGCGCAGACAAATACACATAGGCACACACGCACATCCTGCTAGCCTAAAAACAACACTGCATACACTACAAGGCACTACAAGGCACTGCAAGGCACTACAAGGCACAGACAAATACACATAGGCACACACACACACACCGGTACTCACAAATGCACACTTACACACACATGCACACTGGTACTCACACACGCACATGGGCACACACACACAAATGCTGCTTTTTGATACAGCTATGACCGGATCCACTACCTAGTCACACACATACACATGCACACTCTCACACGCGCACACTCTGTCTCACACACACACAGACATACACACACTGGGGCTCACACATGCACACGGGCACACACACACATGCTGCTTGTTGATACAGGTATGACCGGATCCACTACCTAGTCACACACATACACATGCACACGCACACACAGACACAAACACAGACATACACACACTGGAACTAACGCACACACACACATGCTGCTTGTTGATACAGGTATGACCGCCTCCACTACCTAGTGCGCACACATCGAGACCTAAGTTGCAGCTTGAAACAAGCTTTGGGTCTACCCAATGCTGATTTCAACGACATGTACCCTGGCTACAAGACCTGGTGGAAGCAGTTTGGACGCTGATTGTTGTGAAGGTACACATGCGATCCATGATATGGGGATGAGCAATTTTTAGGGAATGGCAAAGGGCCAATACTAGGCCTGGTGGAAGCAGTTTGGGCGCTTATTGTTGCGAAGGTTCCCTTACAATGCGTGCTCTGGTGGTAGGCTACGGAGAAAAACCCTGTTAGCTGAAGTTAATCCGTACTAAGGAGCTCAAGCATTAGAGCTGTGCGATGCTGATTTGAACGGCATATACCATGCCTTCAAGGCATGGTGAAAGCAGTTCGGGCGCTGATTGTTGTGAAGGTCCCCTTTATAATTCATGCTATGGAGACAAACCGTTTTACCAGAAGGGAATCAGTGCTAAGGAGCATTCATGATGTGCAATGCTGATTTCAACGACATGAACCCTGGGTACTAAACATGGTGGAAGCAGGTTGCACGCTGATTGTTGTGAAGGTCCCCTTACAATCCATGCTATGGAGACAAACCATTTTACCTTGAGTTAATCTGACAAAGGAGCTCAAGCATGTGGGCAGTGTGATGCTGATTTCAACGACATGTACCCTGGCTACAAGACCTGGTGGAAGCAGTTTGCACGCTGATTGTTGTGAAGGTCCCCTTACAATCCATGCTAGGGTGGTAGATTATGGAGACAAACCATTGTAGCTGAAGTTGATCCGTACTTAAAAGCATCAGGGCTGTGCGATGCTGATTTCAATGACATGTACCCAGGCTACAAGACATGGTGGAAGCAGTTTGAACGCTGATTGCTGTGAAGGTACCCTTACAATTCATGCTATGGAGACTGACCATTTTAGCTGAAGATAATCTGTTCTAAGGAGCGCAAGCATTGGGGATGTGTGGTGCTGATTTCAACGACATCTACCCAGGCTATTAGGCATGGTGGAAGCAGTTTGGGCACTGAATGCAGTGAAGGTTCCCTTGCAATCCATGCTATGGTGCTACAGATAGTTCATTATATGAAGACGAACCTTTTCAGTTGAAATTAATCCGTATTAAGGAGCTCAAGCATCAGGGCTGTGCGATGCTGATTTCAACAACATGTACCCAGGCTACAAGACCTGGTGGAAGCAGTTTGGACGCTGATTGCTGTGAAGGTTACCTTGCAATCCATGCTATGGTGGTGTACTATGGAGACAAACCATTTCAGCTGAAGTTCATCCGTACTAAGGAGCTGAAGCATTAGGGATGTGCGATGCTAATTTCAAGGGCATGTACCCAGGCTACAAGTCATGGTGGAAGCAGTTTGGACGCTGATTGCTGTGAAGGCACACATGCGATCCATGATATGGGCATGAGCCATTTGTAGGAAACGACAATATGATATCATATGATGCCGGCAGTCTGACTAGGCTAAAGTTACCATGTGTAAACAATTTCATATGATTAGGGTGCGGCAAAGGACCTATAGATCTATAGATAGATAGATCTATAGATAGATAGATATATAGATAGATAGATCTATAGATAGATAGATAGATAGATAGATAGATAGATAGATAGATCTATAGATGGATAGGTAGATAGATAGATAGGCGAGAAGCCGATAGATCTATCGATACCCCTCGTCTGACGCTTCCCCTGGTCCCGAAATATATATATACAGATAAAGAGAACAATTCGTGCAGTCGGCAGTTCCTTCAACTTGCGATTTTCTTTCTTATCACTGTTCTGAATGAGGGCGGCATGCAGCCTTCCGAATGATGACGGCTTGTATTTATGGATGTATGTATGTATGTATGTATGTATGTTACAGTCCAGGACTAGGCAAAATAGGCTAAAGGGACTTGCCCAACCGTAGTAGGAAGGCGCTTAAAGAAGAAAAAGCACTGATGAACTGAACCCCAAACAATCGTTTTGCCGACGGGGGCCCTGAGTCCGTGCTACAGTGATCATTTAATTATAAAAGATAATTAAATCATCATCTCATCTGGATTGATAATCATCTCATCTGGAATGATAATTTAATTGTGCGATTCTTACAGGAGTCTTATCGCATTTTTTATAAATTGTATTTAGTATTTTCAACCAAGTGTAGGACCATTGAGGGAATACATACTGTAGAGGGAATGGGCAGGCAACTAGGATGGACCTGGTCACGCATTTTCTGAACTTGAACTTGGTTTCCAGCCAGGGGTGTTCAGGACGCTGCGTCCTCCGTCTCAGACGCAACGTCGAAGGGTCCTTTGCGTTGCAGGATGCAACGTGGGGAGGGTCCCTTGACCAGAAGGAAGGGTCTGTTGCGTTGCAGGACGCGGGCTATACAATTGGTTGCGTCTCAGGCAGCAGAGGTGGGGGGCCTCCAGAAAAGTAATGATAACGCCTGGTGGGGCGTGATATTAAGGGAGCCCCGTCTTACGTCTGTAGGGGACGGGCTGCTACTTCACCTAAACAAAGCTACCATGGCGGTTGACAGCGGCCACGAACACTAAGGCGCACCCGTGGGAATTCGAACCTGGCACTTTCGTTGTTCGAGGAGCTCAGCCATTGAGCAATTCGTTGAACGGGGATGAAATAGGTCCTCTCCAAGTACCCTGGCTCACGCCAGCAGTTAAGCTGCTCACCGTCTTTGGCAAAAGTATTTTGTCCAACCCACTCACTATTGGTGTCCCTGGTATCGCACAAAAATAGAAAATGAAAATAAAAACACAATTTGTTCATGTTTACATTTTTGCCTGGTTTTGTTTTGACTGCCGAAGACTGCGAGTACCGGTAGCCAAAGTGCTGGCTGAAGCTACGTAACCATATTAAACATGACATAACATGACATGTTAAAGTCTACTTGACACCCCGAGGGTGTATGAGACGCTGTGCTTAAACAAAAACAAAAAGCACCCACAAAGCAAAAAGCCCTTGTTCAAGTTCAAAGTCACTTTCAAGTAGTTGGCTACCTGGTATCGCACAGGTGGAAATGGAATTGGAAGACGGTGAACATCCCAGGGTTGGCTGAGAAACAATTTAATTCAATTCAATTCTAGGATGATGAACCGCCGCATTGCATTTTTCCAACCGATCATGATGTATGAATTCATGTTACAGTCCAGGGGTAGGCCAAATAGGCTAAAGGGACTTGCCCAACCGTGATGGGAAGGGCTTTAAAAGAAAAAGCGTTGATGAACCAAACCCCAAACAAACGTTTTACCTAGGGCCCTGAGTTCGTGCTACAGTGATCCTTTAATTCTACGATGTACGGTACTTCAATCATCATCTCATGATGCCCAATATCCGTATCTTTGATCACGACATGCTTAAGGTACCCGCCCAACCATAGTATCAAGTAGGCCTCAAACAGGAAACAAACTGACGAACTGAACCCCAAACAATCGTTTTACCGTCAGGGGCCTTGAGTTCGTGCCACAGCGATAATGTAATTCCAAACTTTTGTATGCATAGAGGGAATGAGCGAGCTATGAGCCAACAAGGATGGTGGAGGGTCACATGGCTCTTTGTCCAAACGAACATGATGCTAGATCTCTGACCTTGAATTTTAAATTGTATTTCTATTTCTATTCGTATTCTTGATCATGCGCTGCTGCGGGGTAGTACGAGCTCAGTAGCAGTAGCAGTAGCAGTAGCGGTCTGCCGCGGGGTGGTACGAGCTCAGTAGCCTAATGGGGCGTGATATTAAGGGAGTGATTTTAAGGGAGCCCCGTCTTATGTCGGTAGGGGACGGGCTGCTACTTCACCTAAACAAAGCTACCATGGCGGTTGACAGCGGCCACGAACACTAAGGCGCACCCGTGGGAATTCGAACCCGGCACTTCGTTGTTCGAGGAGCTCAGCCATTGAGCAATTCGTTGAACGGGGATTAAATAGGTCCTCTTCAAGTAGGTAGTAAAAGCTCAGTAGCAGTAGCGGTCTGCGAAAGCAAAACCCATAGTGACCATTATCCAGTGCAAACGAACGGGGAGGTTCCTTCAATGTCACGCCCCGTGGCAAGGTGTAATCATTCCAATTTCAATTGGAAAATTGGCGGAGAGTGTTATCGGAAGGACAGGTGACAATGGAATCGAGCGGACCGAAGCCAGTTACTTATGGGACAGTTGGCTGACGTGTCAAGCTTCGTCTCGGGGGTCGGTCGGTCGGCAGTCGGTCGGACGGACACCGGGGTGTTCCTGGGGACTCCCGCCCCCCCAGAAGGGGGGGCTCCGCCCAAAACAGTGATGCGGTGCCCATAGCCTTCGTGCTCTTCCAGACTCCTGTCCAACATGAGTGCTCTTCGTATCCGCCTCAATCCTTTGGCAGTTCTGGCTTTCATCAGATAGAAGCTTCAAGGCAGCTCCCCAAGCCAGCCACTGTGCAACATTCAAATATTTAGGCCCTTCTGGACAGCTGATTGTGTCGGCTTCGAGCACTAACGAGCACTACTTAGCCACACTTAATTTAGCTGAATAGCGAGTCAGGGGAGCTGCCTAGGGGTGACCCTGGATCAGATGGAACTGTCCAAGCGTGCATGATACCCAATCTTCGTATTTTTGATCATGATGGCAGGGTTGACCTCGTCCTCCAAGTCGTTCATCACCATCAGCGACTTCATGTGACTGCCCAACTCATCATCACTGCTCCAGCTCAACCCCACCTGCAATAAGTTGGTTGGTTGGTTGGTTGGTTGGTTGGTTGGTAGGTTGGTTGGTTGGTTGATTGGTTAGTTGGTTGGTTGGTTGGTCATCACCATCAGCGACTTCATGTGACTGCCCAACTCATCATCACTGCTCCAGCTGAGCCCCACCTGCAAGTGTTTGTTTGTTTGTTTGTTTGTTTGTTTGTTGTTTTAGTTGGTTGGTTGATTGTTTGTTTGTTTGTTTGTTTATTTTTTGGTTGGTTGGTTAGTTGTTGGTTGGTTGGTTGGTTGGTTGGTTGGTTGGTTGGTTGGTAGGTTGGTTGGTCATCACTATCAGCGACTTCATGTGACTGCCCAACTCATCATCACTGCTCCAGCTGAGCCCCACCTGCAAGTGGTTGTTTGTTTGTTTGTTTGTTTGTTTGATTGGTTGATTGTTTGTTTGCTTGTTAATTTGTTTGTTGGTAGGTTGGTTGGTTGGTTGGTCATCACCATCAGCGACTTCATGTGACTGCCCAACAAATCATCACTGCTCCAACTTAGCCCCACCTGCAAGTGTTTGTTTGTTTGTTTGTTTGTTTGTTTGTTTGGTTGATTGTTTGTTTGTTTGTTAATTTGTTTGTTGGTAGGTTGGTTGGTTGGTTGGTCATCACCATCAGCGACTTCATGTGACTGCCCAACAAATCATCACTGCTCCAACTCAGCCCCACCTGCAAGTGGTTGGTTGGTTGTTTGGTTGGTTGGCTGGTTGGTTGGTTGGTTGGTTGGTTGGTTGGTTGGTTGGTAGGTTGTTTGGTCATCCCCATCAGCGATTTCATGAGACTGCCCAACTCATCATCACTGCTCCAGCTCAGCCCCACCTGCAATATGTTGATTGGTTGGTTGGTTGGTTGGTTGGTTGGATGCTGATGCTGATGATGCTGATGATGCTGTTGCTGTTGCTGCTGCTGTTGCTGCTGATGATGTAGTTGTTGATGCTGATGCTGATGATGCTGATGAGGAGGGTGCATGATGTGAGATTATCAACATCTAAGGTCCCCTCAAAGAATGATTCAGATAAGTTGAGTCTACCTGCCTGGCTGCCTGCTCCGCTGATGTTTAAAATCAATTCAATTAGTTATCTAGTAACTTCACACTCAAATGCAAAGTACGACAGCCACCCTCACCTTCACCCAAGTGTCTGGTAGGGCTGCCCTTTTATTTTTGTTCTTGACCTGTTTCATCTGCCTGTCTGCTTGTCTGCATATCTGCCTGCTTCTCTGATATTCAAAAGCAATTATCTTAGTAACTTCACACTCAAAAGATCTCAAGTTTCGACGATTGGCTCAATGGTTGAGTTCGTTGAAATCAGGCAGAAGGTGCGTTGAAATCAGGCAGAAGGTGAGTTGAAATCAGGCAGAAGGTGCGTTGAAATCAGGCAGAATGTGCGTTGAAATCAGGCAGAAGGTGCGTTGAAATCAGGCAGAAGGTGCGTTGAAATCAGGCAGAAGGTGCTTTGAAATCAGGCAGAAGGTGTGTTGAAATCAGGCAGAAGGTGCGTTGAAATCAGGCAGAAGGTGCGTTGAAATCAGGCAGAAGGTGCGTTGAAATCAGGCAGAAGGTGCGTTGAAATCAGGCAGAAGGTGCGTTGAAATCAGGCAGAAGGTGCGTTGAAATCAGCAGAAGGTGCGTTGAAATCAGGCAGAAGGTGCGTTTGAAATCAGGCAAAAGGTGCGTTGAAATCAGGCAGAAGGTGCGTTGAAATCAGGCAGAAGGTGCGTTGAAATCAGGCAGAAGGTGCGTTGAAATCAGGCAGAAGGTGCGTTGAAATCAGGCAGAAGGTGCGTTGAAATCAGGCAGAAGGTGCGTTGAAATCAGGCAGAAGGTGCGTTGAAATCAGGCAGAAGGTGCGTTCAAATCAGGCAGAAGGTGCGTTCAAATCCCTACAGGTGCGCCTTAGTGTTTGTGGTCGCTGTCAACCACCATGGTAGCACTGTCCAGGTAAAGTAGCAGCCCGTTCTCTACCGCCGTAAGACAGGGCTTCCTTAATCCCACGCCCCACCAGGCGTTATTATCACCCTCAAATGAAAAGTACAACAGCCACCCTCACCTTCACCCAAGTGTCTGGTAGGGCTGCCCTTTTATTTGTGTTCTTGACCTGTTTCATCTGCCTGTCTGCATATCTGCCTGCTTGTCTGCCTGCTTCTCTGATGTTCAAAAGCAATTCAATTAGATATTTCGTAACTTCACACTCAAATGCAAAGTACGACAGCCTCCCTCACCTTAACCCAAGTGTCGGGTAGGTCTGCCCCATCTTCGTCCTTTAGGTTGAGTCGAAACTTGCCCGAGCGAAGGTTGGACAGCGGAAGGCCGTAGTAACCTGAACAGGGAACAGGGAACAGGCACAAAGGAAAATGTCATCATCATCATCATCATCATCATCATCATCATCATCATTATCATCATCATAGTAACCTGAACAGGGAACAGGCACAAAGCAGCGTGATGATTCAAGCCATGGGGTCGGTAGGGGAAGGCTTGGTGGTGGACAGACAGGCTGAGGGGGAAAGGGGGAGGGGGTGGGGAGGGGGGGAAGGTTTACTTGGGGGGGGGGGACAACATCAACAACGGCAATCACCACCACCACCACCACCACAAAAACAAAACCACCAACATCACACAGAAGAAGAAGAACAACAAACAACAACAAACACAACCAACAACCACAACACCACAACAACAAAACAACAACACAACAACAAACACCACCACAACCACCACCACCACAACACACAACACACCACAACAACAACACAACACCACCACCACAACGACAAACACCACCACCCATCACCACCACCACAACCACCATAACCACCACAAAAATAAACACAACCACCACCACGACAACAAACACCACCACCACCACCACACCACCACCACCACAACAACAACAAAAACAGACACCACCACCACAACAGCACAACAAACACCACCATAATAACCACCACCTCCACCACCACACCACCAACCACCACCAACCACCACACCAACGACAAACACCACCACACCAACAACAAGAATACCACCACCACCCACCACCATCACCGCAGCAATACCACCACCACCCACCACCACCACCCACCACCACCACCACCCACCACCCACCACCACCACCACCCACCACCATCACCGCAGCAATGGTGAAGGTGACTCACCAATCATCCGATCCTTACTCCCATCCGCTGCCTTGCATGATGCGTACCATCAGTACTGCCATCTCTGGATAGTGCACCGTGAAGTTCTGCTTGTGGTTCACGATGAAGTTCAGGTAGTCCTTTCCGAAACACGATGAGCGTTCAGCTTGGTCCACGGTGTGGCCACATATGCAAAGCTTGACATAGATGTTGTACTGTATGGGAGCAGAGGCTTGGCGTGTGTGTGTGTGGATGAGTGTGTGGATGACCTAGTTGGAAGTGTGTGTGTGTGTGGATGAGTGTGTGGATGACCTTAAGTGTGTGTGTGTGTGTGGATGAGTGTGTGTGTGTGTGTGGATGAGTGTGTGGATGACCTTAAGTTGTGTGTTGTGTGGAATGAGTGTGTGTGTGTGTGTGTGTGTGTGTGTGGATGAGTGTGTGGATGACCTTAAGTGTGTGTGTGTGTGTGAGTGTGTGATGAGTGTGTGGTGATGGACTGTAGTGTTGGTGTGTGTTGTGGATGACCTTAAGTGTGTGTGTGTGTGTTGGATGAGTGTGTGTGTGTGTGTGTGTGTGTGTGTGGATGACTAAGTGTGTGTGTGTGTGTGGATGAGTGTGTGGATGACCTTAGTGTGTGTGTGTCTTGTGTGTGTGGATGGTGTGTGGATGACCTTAAGTGTGTGTGTGTGTGATGTGTGTGTGTGTAAGTGTGTGGTGTAGACTGTGTGTGGATGAGTGTGTGACCTTATGTGTGTGTGTGTGTGTGTGATGCATGAGTGTGTGGATGACCTTAAGTGTGTGTGTGTGTGTGTGTGGATGAGTGTGTGGATGTAAGTGTGGAGTGTGTGTGTGTGTGCGTGTGTGGATGAGTGTGTGGATGACCTTATGTGTGTGTCGTGTGTGGATGAGACCCTTGTGTGGATGACCTTAAGAGTGTGTGTGTGTGTGTGTGGATGAGTGTGTGGATGACCTTAAAGATGTGTGGTTTGGAAGTGCTTAGAGAGTGTGTGACCTTGAGTGTGTGTGGAGTGGTTGTGTGTTGTGTTCGTGGGAATGAGTGTGTGGATGACCTTAATGAGTGTGTGTGTGTTGTGTGTGATGGAGTGGTGTGGATGAGACTTTAAGAGTGTGTGTGTGGTGTGTGTGGATGAGTGTGTGGTGAATTAAGTGTGTGTGTGTGTGGTTGAGTGTGTGGATGACCTTAAGTGTGTGTGTGTTGTGTGGATGTAGTGTGGTGGATGAGTGTGTAAGACCTTAGTGTGTGTGTGTGTGGATGAGTGTGTGGATGACCTTAAGTGTGTGTGTGTGTGTGTGTGTGGATGACCTTAAGAGTGTGGTGTGGAACTGAGTGTTAGTGGTGTGTGTGTGTGGTGTGTGTGGATGACCTTAAGTGTGTGTGTGTGTGGATTGTGTATGGATGACCTTAAGTGTGTGTGTATGTGTGTGTGTGTGGATGAGTTGTGGGATGACCTTAAGTGTGTGTGTGTGTGATGATAAGTGTGTGTGTGTGTGGATGAGTGTGTGGATGAGTGTGTGGCCACATATACAAAGCTTCACATAGATGTTGTACTGTATAAAGGGAGCAGAGGCTTAGTGTATGTGTGTGTGTGCATATGTGTGCGTGTGTGCGTGTGTGTGCGTGTGTGTGTGTGTGTGTGTGTGCTTGTGTGCGTGTGTGTTGCCGCTGTGTTAGGACTAACAACTGTGCATTAGGCTAGGCTGTGTCTGATATTTAGGCAACTGAAGACTGCTCTGTTTTGAATTTTAGGGGGATATGAGCGCGTGGATGACCTTATGGATGTGTGCACATGTGTCCGCGCGTGCGCGTGTGTGCGTGCATGTGTATGTGTGCGTGGATGACATGGGGGAGCAAGAGGCTTGATGTGTCAGGTTGAGAAAAACAATTAGGTTGTGTTAGGCTTTGTTAGGTTGTGTTACAGGCTAGGTAGGTTAGTTCAGTTCAGTTCAGTTAGTTCAGTTCAGTTTGTTCAGTTCAGTTAAATTTAGTTCAGTTCAGTTTAGTTTGACTATGTTAGACTTTTTTTTTGATTTTGTTTTGCAAACGATTGTTTTGTTGTGGTCCATTGTGCGGCCTACATAATACCAAAGCTTCACATAGATGGTTGTACTGTTCAGGGGTGGGGTGGGTGGGGGGGGGTTTGTGCGTGTGTATGTTGTACTGTATGGGGCGTGGGCCACAACAAACCAAACAATACAAACAGGTGGGGGTGGGGTGTGTGAGTGTATGTTGTACTGTATGTGTGTGTTGTGTATGGAGGAGCAGAGGCTTGGGTGTGGTGGGGGTAATATAGGGGGGTGGGGTGGGTTGGGTGATATGGGGGTCGGTGGGGTGGGTGGGTGGGTGGATGATGTGGGGGGATTTGTGTTCGTTACTTTAACACAACACACAAAAAAACCACATTAAACACCTAAATTTGTGTTTTGGTTGTGTTCGGTTGTGTTTGGTTGTGTTCGGTTGTGTTCGGTTGTGTTTGGTTGATGTTTGCGTTGTGTTCGTTGTCAGTTGGTTCGTTGTTGTCTTGGTTGTGTTTGGTGTGGGTTCGGTTGTGTTAGTCATGTTGTGTTAGGTTGTCTTTAGGTGTGTTATGGTTTGTGTTAGGTTGTGTTAGGCTAGGCTAAGTCAGTTCAGTTCAGTATTAGTTCCAGGTCAGCTCAGTTAAGTTTTAGTACAGTACAGTTCAGAGCAGTTCAAGTTTAGGTGATCAATTTTTATTGTTTGACTTTTGTTGGATACTTGATTGTTTTGTTTTTGGAAAACGTTTGTTTTAGTTTGGTCCTGGCAACTAACCCAATATACTTCTGTTTGGTTATTTTAACTGTGCATAAATGTTTGGGTTTGGTCCTGGCAACTCTAACTTACCTGTATGGTTTTTAAAATGTTTTCTAAATGGTTGTTTTTTTCAATCCTGGCAACTCAACTTATATTTTGTTTTAACTGTTTGGTTTGGTCCTGGCAACTCTGATGTTGTTGTCTTCAATGGTTCTTAAATGTCTGGTTTAATCCTGGCAACTCTACTTCTGAGCGCGTGGATGACCTTATGGGTGTGTGTGCGTGTGTTGTGGAGTGATGAGATACCTGTGTGTCATGTGAGGATGAGTGCGTGGACGACCTTATTTGTGTGTGTGTCTGTGTGTTATTGTGTGTGGATGAGCGCGTGGATGACCTTATGGGTGGTGTGTGCGTGAATGTGTTGTGTGTGAGGCATGAGTGCGTGGACGACCTAATTTGTGTGTGTGTGTGTGTGTGTGTGTGTGTGTGTGTGGATGAGCGCGTGGCTGACCGTTTAGGTGTGTGTGTGTGCGTTGTGGTTTTAAAAAAAAAAAAATGAAAAAAAACATGAACATCTCTATTGTCGATGTGCTCTATGCGTGTATAAACAAAAAAAATGTTCTGTAAAAACTAAATGTGAACCATAACACATCTTTTGTAACGTTATGTGTGGATGAGTGCGTGGATTTTGCATGGATGACATGGGTGTGCGTGTTTGTGTGTCGATGAGTGTGTGGATGACCTTATGTGTGTGTGTGTGCATGTGTGTGTGGATGAGTGCGTGGATGACACTGCTGTAACTGTGTGGTTTGTGTGTGGATGACGCGCGTGGTGAACTTATGGGTGTGCGTGTGCATGAAAAATGTGGTGTCGCGGATGAGTGCGTGGATGAATGTGTGTGTGTTTGTGTGGATGAGGTGTGGATGAACTTATCGGGTGTGTGCCGTGCATGTGTGTGTGCGGATGACGTGCGTGGATGACATGTGTGTGTGTTGTGTGTGGATGAGCGCGTGGATGGAACTTATTGTGTGTGTGTTGTGCGTGTGTGTGTGGTGAGTGCTGATGACATGTGTGTGTGTTTGTTGTGTGGAAATGCAGCGCGTGAGAATGAACTCTATGTGTGTGTTGTGTTGCATGTGTGTGTGGATAAGTAGCTGAATGGATGACATGTGTGTAGTGTCTTGAGTGTGGAATGGAGCGCGTGGATGAACTTATGGCGTGTGTGTTGTGCATGTGTGTGTGGATGAAGTGCGTGGATGACATGTGTGTGTGTTTGGTGAGATGGAATGAGCGCGTGATGAACTTATGGGTGAATGTGATGTGCAGTGCTGTGTGGATGATGCGCGTGGATTGACATGGGTGTGTGTGTTTGTGTCCTGTGGATGAGCGCTGGTGAAACATTACACAACACAATGGTGTGTGTGATGCAGTTGTGTGTGGTAATCGAGCGCCACGTGCGATGAATGGTGCGGTGTCTGCTTGCGTCTCGATGAGTGCGTGAAAGACACTGAAACCCATTCATGTGTGTCGTGAGTGATGGATGAGTGCGTGCATGACCTTAGGGGCAATAGACGCGCTACTGCTTTGTGCGCGCCTCGAGATGGACATATGTTTGTGCCTTGTGTGTCATGAGTGCATGATGACTTACGTGTGTGTTGTGTGTGGATAGAGTGCGTGGATGACCTGATGGGTGTGTATGGTGTTGTGTACGTGTCAGTGGTGTGTTGGATGCAGCTGCGTGTTATGACATGTGTGTGCTGTGTGTTTTGTCTACTGGTATGATGTGTGTACGTGTGTGTGTGTGTGGATAGTGCGTCGGCAATACCTCCATGATGTAGGGTGGGTTCCATCCGGCATAGCGACCCAAACATCTGTAACTCAAAACAAATCTTTGAAAAACTTGAACCTACCAGTGATTAGGTCCCCACAGTTAAAACCTGAACCCACTGGAAGAGGGTCACCCAGAAGTTAAGAACCTAAACCTACCTGGGATCTTGAGTCCCCACACGTTAAAACCTTGAACCCATCTGGGAGATCCTCACAAGTGAAAAACCTAAACCTACCTGGGAGAGGTCCGCCAGGAGTTACAAAACCTGAACCCCCACCAGTGAGAGTCCCCACAGTTAAAACCTGAACCCCAGCCAAGTGAGAGGTCCCCACAGTTAAAACCCTGAAACGCCACCTGGGAGAGGTCCCCACAGTTTTTAAACCCTAACCCCAAACCCACCTTGGAAAGGTCCCCCCTTTTTCTTTTAAATCCCAAACCCACCTGTGAGAGATCCCCACATTTTAAACCCTAACCTTAAACACAAACGCCACCTCGTGAAGATCCCCAGCATTTAAAATCTAAACCATAAACCCCAAACCCACCTGTGAGAGATCCCCACCATTTATAACCTAAACCCTGAACCGAAACCACTAAGGTACTAGTTCTTCTTGGGGGGCCAAAAGTATGGACACCCCTACCATCAGAACCTGAGCATTGGGGTGGTGGGTGGTGGTATGGGTGGGTGTGGGTGGTTGGTAATGGTGGTGGGTGGTATGTAATGGTGGTGGGTGGCGGTAATGGTGGGTGGTGGGGTGGTAATGGTGGTGGTGGTAATGTGGTGGGTGGTTGGTGGTGGTAATGGTGGTGGTGGTAATGGTGGTGGTGGTAATGGTGGTGGTATAGTAATGGGTGGGGTGGGTGGTGGTATTGGTGGGTGGTGGGTGGTGGTATGGTGGGGTGGTTGGTATGGTGGGTTGTGGTAGGTGGTGGGTGGTGATAATGTGGTGGTTGGTGGTAATTGGTGGTGGTAGGTGGGGTGTGGTATATGGCTGGGTGGTGGGTGGAATACCAGTACATCACATCACCCTCATCAAGGCACCTACTGCTGCCACCCAACACAACTGAGGCATTGAAGCACGGGCAGTCAAGCAGAGTCCATGGGGTCGGTGCATAGAGGCATTACAAGCTACACCATCAACATTCTACCCATCTCCAGATTACCAGCACCATCACACCTACCCTCCAACACCCCGAGCGATCACCCACCAATATACCACATTACCACACTCAGTCACCCCACCACGTCATACCAATTGATCACCCCTCCCAGCACCATCACTCAGCCACCAAGTATATACTAACCCATCACTCTACTCTACCCACACTCATCACCACCCCCATCAGGATTTCACCCAATAATACCCCACCACATCACCCATCAGGCTCCCATCCATCACCCAGAACCGCTCACCACTCAACATACTACCGTTCGTGCATCCTGATTTCCCATTAACCAAACCATCAGCACTACCACACGAACTTCAGCTCAAGTCGGGTCCAGTCACACTAACCCATCCCACCCACCCCATACCACTTCCGCTCTATTACACTCACCCATCAGACCTCACCCACTTCAGGTACCTACCCACAGTCCCCCCACGCATCACCATTCACCCAGCCCTACCCATACCCTCACACACCATTCACTACACTTACCCTACATTCAACCTCACAGTCACCCATTCACCATACTACTAACCACCCAATCTACTCGCTCACCTCACCATCAAACACCTACCTCACCCTCACCCATCCCAGTCCATAACATACCATCACCATAACTTCGGTCATCACATCACCCATCACCCACAATCACACATACAATAACGCAGTACCATAATCGGTCATCATATAACTGTATATCACCATCAATCATAAACTAATATCCTAACCACCTACCCATCCACTCGACCCCACCAATCACCACTCACCCCATCACCACTCACCATCACCCACTCTCACGGCTCACAACACCTCAACCCATACCACCTTCACAAACCTCATCACCCTCCCATCACCACATACACCTAATCAATCCATACTCACTCACCGAACCCAGACCCACTCACGCACGCATACAACTCCTCACCACCTCACCACACCACCCAACGCCATCACTCACCTCACGGCACCCCATACCCCCACTCACCATACCCATACCGGCCTCACCCATCATCACTACCACCCATGCTACCCTCACCATACCGCACTCAGCATCACCACCTCACCAACCATCACCACCTCATCATCCACGCACTCACCATCCACCCCATCACCCTACTCACCCCCCATCACCAATCCCCACCAGTACCACCTCACGCCATCACCCATCACGGCCCACCTCACCCATACCCACCTCACCCACCATCACCCTACCCATACACATCGTCCCATCCACCTCACCAAATATCACCCACGCCCACCATCACTGCACTCACACACCCATCACCACCAACCATAAACTCGTCCCAATCAGACACCTCACCCATCACCCACCGCCACTCCATCAATACCACTCACCCACCGCAATTCAATCCACCTCACCAGCCAGCACAACTCAACCATCCATCACCCACCTCCCCATCCCACGCCCACTCATCACCACTCAGCAATCCCGCTACACAACCGCATACAGCCATACCCATCGACCAGTACGCTCACTCACCCATCCCCTGTACCCCTCACCACTACCCAATACACACCTGTCATCACACCACTCACGGCCCATACCACCCCACCATCACCACTCACCCACCCATCACCCACCTACAACGCATGACATCACTTCACCCACTTACCCACCCATACACAATCCAAACGGCATACCCACTGCACCCATACCTAGCCACCACATCCACCCACTCTCACCCATACCCCACACCCCATCACCCCCACCCACGCCATCACTACCTCACCCCCACCATCACCCCCTCACCCTCCCCAGTCACCACTCACCCATACCACTCGTCATCACCCATCACCTGTATACCACTAGGCCAATACGCCCACTTCACCACGCCATCACGTCCAACTCACCATACCCAATCAGCCCATCACCCACCTCACCCCCCATCACCCACTTTCACCCATCCACAATCCACCATCAACCAATCACGACCATCCCACCATACCCACATCACTCACCAACGCATCACCCCTCCACCGGCATCCCCCTCCCCATACAGTCCCCTCGACACTCCATCCCATACCACCTCACCCACTCATCACCTACTCTAACGCCAGTCACCCACCATCAAATTACCAACCAGGCTCATTCACCACCTCAGCCCACCATTCACACACATCACCCTCATCCATCACCATCCTCACATCCCATCACCCAGTACCACCCACTCCATAACCACTCACCTCACCACCTCACCATCACCCATCACCCATCACGCATCCCACCCCATCACCCACCCACCAGCCATCACGCCCACCTACATCCCCACCTCACACCATCCCATCTACCCCTCACCCATCACCCATCACCCATCACCCTCACCATCACCACCAGCTCACCCATCATCACCATCACCCATCCATCCAACTCCACCTACCCATCACCCACCTTCACCACCTCACCTCCACCTACCCACTCAACCCATCATCCCCTCACCTATCCCTCCAGCTCACCCATCACTCACCCACCCACCATACATCACCTGTACCATCACACATCACCACCACATCGCCCATCACCCCACTCCATCACGGTCATCCCACCCCACCCATCACACATCACCCCGTTGCCGTACCTTGCACTCAGCATCCCGCACATCACGCATCTCACCCATCACCACTCGCACAATCACATCACTACCCATCACCACTACCACACCCTCACCATCAACCCACCCATCACTTACTCCACCCTACCCTACCAATACCACTCACCCGATCAGCCATACCCATCACCCCTCACCATACACCCCGTCAATCACCACCCACCATCACCACTCACCACATAGACCGCCACCTCACCCCAACCCATACCCCTCACCACCAACATATCACTCCTCACCCCCACACCATCACCTCACACTCACCCCGATCACTCACCTATCACCCACCGTCCATACCCACCTCACCACCCTTACCATCACCACCTTGCACACATACTCATCATCACCCACTCCTAACCCCACTTATCACCACTCACCAGCCGCCACACCCACCTCACCCACAATCACCACTCAACACATCACCACCTCACCCCACACCAACACGCACACCCACACAACCCCACCACCCAACACCCACACGCACACTCATCACCACCAGCCACCCAGCCATGCTCCACCTCACCTGACTTCACCATATCACCTCATTTACATCACCTCACAACATCACCCATCACCCCCACCACCATCACTCACTCACCCCATTCCACCCCACCCCACTCATCCACTCCCCATACACCTCCCTGACTTCACCCAACATCACCTCATTACCACCTCACCCCATCATCCCCCACCCACCACCCCACCATCTACCCGCGTCGCCATCAACACTCACCAGCCACTCATCACCCAAGCACCCCACACACACCCAACCCATACCACCTACCCATCACCACCCACCTCCATCATACACTCACCTCACCCCTCATCACATCACCCACCCACCACATCAACCCACCTCAAACCATTATCACCTCAACGCCATCACACCTCAACCCATCACCCACATCACGACTCACCACGTCGCAAGCCCCCCACACGCCCATCGCCCCTAACCACATCACCACCTACCCCATCACCCACGCCTAACCATACCGCACTCAGCCACCCACCCCATCACCGCAGCCCACAGACGTTCACCCACCTAGCCAATCCCACCCACCACACCACCCCATACCACGCACCCAACATCCCGGCCACCATCACAACATCACCACAAACCACCATCCCCCACGAAAGAGCGCCTCCCCATACCCACCAATCACCGCAAATCCCACAAACCCACAATACCA
>JAJSRW010000152.1:0-32929 GCA_022414725.1 Microglena sp. YARC | reverse complement strand
ATAACGAATGCGCACTTAGCATATAGAGTCCAACTGACCCAAGCAATCATTGTATCCAATGATTTTGTTATCTCATATTCGGACGCACTTGATTGTTGAGCTGTTTTCTCTTCCCCATCGTCCTTGATTTATAACTTCCTCGTGATATTGGATTTTTGCAAACTGCTTCTTGGCCGAAGTGAATGTTTTGCATCCGCCAGCGTATAGCATTGTGCTGCCTTCCGCCTTTTTACTTTTGTCACAGGCGATCGGTCTATAAAAAGTGTTCAAAACCTTTGAGCTGTAACACAAGATTGGCTGATTGCTCTCTTTATTTTTAAGTTACTAACATACGTCTCCACACTAAGTATTCTAACCACCGAACCATTTCTGATGGTTTCTTGTATAATCTTTGGTTTCGTCAAATAGGTCGTCTTGGATGAGGAGCATAGTCATCTCTGTCTTGTTGTGTTTTCAGTCTATTGGTTGACTTTAATGTATATTTATTATCGAATATTTTTTGCACATAGTCACATTTCATCTCATTGTAGCATCATCATCAATCGATTCCAGTTGGTGCGAAATCCCCAATTGGCTATGACACATATATGTGGGTGTTTTGTGCATGAACTGTTCATTTCATTCATATGTCTCCTGGTCAATCAACATTACTTCCTCGAATATGATGGCTTTAATGTCATCTAGTGAAATGCGTTGTTCTTCCCATACTCTCCTCGAAATTGAGGCCAATAAGATTGTGAAATGTGCAGATTGGATATCATGCCCGGTCTTGCCTGCTTTTTGTTAGCACATTGTTAACCTGGGAGTTATATGGGCATACCACCAATATTTCCTTATCCTCAAAACGTTGTTTCTATTTTTCCCCAAAGTTTATAGACATAGTCTTGAGCAGCTAGCTCTTTCCACAACCGCGAAAGCCCATCAATGATTGTTTTTGGTAAAACCTTGTCAACAATACGAATATCTTGCTCTGGGTATGTTATGATGTTTTGTTTTTTTGTATTGTACAATCTCGTTATTGGGAAGGCAGAGATCCTTTTCAATATCTTGTATTGACCGAAATATGGGCCAATTCGCTGTTTGATACAGTTTCCGTCTTTTATTATGGCATATAGGCAGTCGGTTTTTACAGCAAGCACTTGATTGTCGACGCTCAGCTTTTGTATGCGTCATTGATCTGGAATCTTGCTAGATTCGTGAGGGCATACCTCATTGGTAGAAATCCGTTTATGAGCTTCTGTTTTCTGTGTGATGGTTACAAGAAACACGTCGTCTGCCATAGGTAATAACATTTCCTTTGTGTTTGTTTGCATATTCTACAGCATCAGATCTGTTCTTGAAGATTTTTGAAATGCCTGCTGGTGTTTTTTTCCAAAAAGGCCTTAAGGGATAGTTCGTTTTAGGGATTCCCCTTTAACAAATCTTAATTTTTGGGATGTGTCGTACTTCCCTCCCCCAAACACTGTTTTAATATAGTTGCTAGATACCTACACTTCTTCCCACTCAACTCGCAGATATGCTAATATTCGTGTATTTGAATTTCAATTGCACAACTTCGTACCATAAATGAGCCATTTTATCCTGGTTGTAAATGGGGTGTTCTTCATCTATACTGATAAGATACAGGTATCTTTTATTGAACGGTTTCCTTTTAACTATTCCGCCCTGAGAATCAAGTGTTTGTTTGCGTGAAGTTGTTTTGAAACGGGTCATCATATTTCCACAACCCTTTGTTTTCTTAGTCGTGAATTTTGCTTCATTTAGTGGTTTATATCTATGTATGTGTAGATATATCCCATTGAATTTAATAACTGGGAACCCTGGTCCATCAACCAACTCCATATGCAAGTAAGTAATGCTTATTGATATTCAAACTCTGTAATCTCGTCAAGATCTATGGTAGACAGATCTTGGTCAATTAGTTTGCCCATTGGTACAAACGATCTAAAGCAAGTTTTTGAAAGCCTCGCTGGCTTCAAATGCTCATCTCGGATTTATTTTTATTACTTAGAAACGCTCCCTTCACTTCTGAGTCCACGTTCTTGTAGTCTACAAATGTGTCTATGTCTAGAATTGGACATTTTGAATAACCTTGCACTTGAGATGCATTCTCAACTGAGATGGCTTATAGGTTTTCCCGTCCTTTGTCACGATGTGTTCAATTATAACCGTGAAATAATATGTCCAGTTTGCATTATCGGCTTGGGGTCACATCCTTCTTTTTGAACTAAGTTTAACAGAACTTCTTTCATATCTCCGTTGTAGATGATTCTGATGTCCTTTTTTGATGCTTCCATTCCAGCTTTAATAATTGGGAATATGTCTTCGTATTTGTTTGCCAAGTGATACATGTCTGCAGTAACCTTTTTGACTTTTGGCACCACAAAGTTGGATGACGGACGAGAGTACATGTCCTTCTTAGTTGTCTTGGCAAAAGACATCACTTCGTCTATGTTCTGTACATGTTCATGCCAATATATGACACGTAGTTTCTGGATACTGTATGTATTTTTGTTTGCTCCTCAGGTGGTGGCTCATATTTACATACTACCCTGTTTCGTTGTCGTATATTTCTGCTCCAAAACCATTTCTTCTTGAACCACTTCAAATAATCCTCGACTGTCATGTCAATGTCAGAACATTCCGTCATATTTCTTTTTCGAATATATCCCAATAAATTGATTCAAATGTGAGTGTATGTTTATGATACTTCAATTTCTTGTTGTAGGAGTCGAATGCTGGCTGAAAACCATTCAGAATTGCTTCAATTGCACATGCTCCGTTGGGTAAATTCCGATTCCTGGTCCTTTTTATACTTGTTTGTAAGCTATCTCCTTCATTGTCCCACTCAATCGTATGAACTTACATTCTGTATAAACAGTATCTATGTTATCCCTGAGGCTCCTGTACAAGAACGGTCTATCAACTGAATTATTCACAGGTTCGTTGGAGGTAATTTTTTTTGCCAGGGATTGTGATATGAGTCTTCTTAACAAAGCTCCCATACTTGGGTCGTCAATGTCAAGTCTGTCTAGTAGTTTTGCATATCCTGGGAAAATATCGTTTTTCCCAGCTAAAGTATTATACACATACTCTCCCTCTTCAGTTTTTTTGGTATATTTGTCTTTGTTAATTGAGGCCAAAACCAACAATGTGTCTGGTCTGAAATCCTTTAAAGGACGAAAAGCGTTTGTGATAGAAATACATCTATACACATACAAAGTGTTGCTGGCCTGATTGAAAAGCTCGAATTCGACTAACCTTTTGGGAGCGTTTTTTTGGTAGCGTTCCTTATCATATTCTACCTTTTTTCCCCTCCTAGCCTTCTTTGCTTCTTCTTCCATGTAGTTCCTGTACCATTCCACAGCATTATATAACTCTTCTACTGATTCGTGACCCTGTTCGATCACATACTTTTTAGTAATCCTGCGTGGAGCTTCTCCTGCTGCTACCAAATGCTTTTTGTACCATTTTGCCAAAGTTGTATTTGATGCCATTATAATTCTGTAATATATTAATATGTGAACAATCTCTTAAGCGTCTTACTTGAAATACTCAAACAAATAATATGCATTATTACTTAGCACTATACTCCGACAGTTTCTGTCAATAACAACGCCTTTTTTTTTTTTTGCATGATATAGTCTTGCGCGTTCATTTCGTTTTTCGCGAAATTCAGGATCATTTTGATACCTGTTCCTGGTATATGCTTGCTGTCGCTCACGATATGCCTCGTCTGTTTGATACCGTTTCACAGTTGCAAGTCTGGCGAGATTATTTACATAAGCACGATATTCAGGGTCTTCTTTCATTTTCGTCTTGTGGATTTCACTACAATAAGTGTGAACTTTGATGCACGTGTCGCTCATCTTATTATACTTGTATTATATAATATGCTCAAGATTCTTAAGTATGATTCAATTTTATTTTTAATTCCTTCACTTCAGCACTCAATTGTTGGACAGCTGCTATCAAGTGTGGAACAAGTCCGGAATAATTTAATGTTAAATGATCAGTACTGTCTTTACCAACGAGATGGGGATAAACATCTTGGACATCCTGAGCGTAAAGGCCATAATCGACATTATCTGGGTCATGTTTAAAAGCGTATTTTACAGGCACTAATCGGTCAACTCTATCCAATGATTCCTTTTGGTCGACATATCCTATGTGGTTTTTGAGTCGACGATCTGAGTTTCCAGATATTGCGCCTGTAGTAGACATATAGACGAAAGGGACATTCGTTTCAAATGTTCCATTATCATCTAAAAATGCTAATTCTATTCGATGATGAGTACCTTGAAATCTCATGCGGAGTGTATTTTGACCCATCTGGTCATGGAACTCTATTCCTGGAAATGAATCTAGATCGATTAACGGTGTTAAAGTCGTTTTATACCGATTACCAGTTGCACTATATAAATCTCCTGGCTCGATGGCCTCCCAATAGCTTGTAGGGATTACAGGACGATTGGTTAATGAATTATAATTCCCATCGAATAAAGTGGGTTTCCCTGTCAATGCTGCCCAGGTGCCATTAAAATTTGTAATAGAAGTTCCATTGATGCGGAATCCTGTTGCATTAACATTCCCAAGAACATCCAATGGGTAAGCCGGATTCTGTTTACCTATCCCTAATTGAGCATCAGCATTTAGCGTCATAAGGTGTACTAATGTTGCTCCATTTCTATGCCACCAGCTGTGTTTTTGCAAGTACCCCCCATTATTGTTATAGTCTGTTGTAAATTTGATATCACCATCGCTTTGAATGTCAATCCTATCATCAGTGCCTTTAATAACATCTCCAGAGATCGTAATATTTCCCCATGTATTAACTACAGCTGGTTTGTTTGTCAAATCGTTATAATTCCCAGAAAAACCAGAAGTCCCCACCGCTACACCATTAATCAAGATCTGATTAGCATTTATAGCGCCACTCACGTCTAGGAGATACAATGGTGTTTTTTTGCCAATCCCGATGTTTCCGTTGCCAGCTATAGTCATTCGCGTCTTAGGAAAAGCAAAAGCAATTGGTTCACGAGTTTTAAAACGAAGGCTTCCACCAGGGTATTCGTCACTTTCTCGATAAGATGTGATGGAGGTGTCCGGAGGATTTGTACCAGCATATGGCAATAATGAAGACGAGAAACACATACCATGTTCACCAATGACACTACCCGAACCGACTACGTTTGCAATCATTGCATTGTAATACATATTCGGGGAATTATCTGTTAAATTAGCACCATATGATTGAACTGAGAAAATATTCTGATTTAATTGATTTTCTGACGTTCCGATCCCAAACGTTTTCTTACCAGCCATGTTATTACCAACTCCTCCAATGTAATACCCGGTTGTTATTCCATTTAAAACTGACCTATTTACAGGCGCATCAGTCAGATCCCAATATGATTTTGAAAATAGCGTCGGTTTATTATTTAACGAATTATAATCCGAATCAAATAACACAGGTTTGTATTGAAGGTAATATGATCCGGAAAAAAGTGTAGGTTTATTTGTGAGATTCGCATAATTTCCATCAAACGATGACGATGAAATTGGGACACCGTTAATTCGAAAAACCCCAACAGTGTTAATATCCCCAAGAACGTCGAGCATGTAGCTGGGATTATCAATACCAATTCCTAGATTTCCACTTTCCGTAAGCCTCATGATCTGGTATGATGTAAATTCATCTGTTCCATTTCGTCGCCAAGTAAAGTTCCTTTGATTATTATTATCAACATATCCGATGTCAGAATTTATATAACAGTTGTAATTTCCCGTACTTATATTTTTAAATTCGGAATTAACACACTTTATTTGGTTTCCAGATATCGTTATATTACCGAATGTATTTGTGTTGTACCGCCAGAGTTAACTGATATAGGCGATCCATTCACTAAAAAATCACCCGTGCAATTGATACTTCCAACGACATCCAAAGCATGTGCTGGACTAGTCGTGCGAATTCCAACTCTTCCTGTGTAATTCAGAGTCATCATAGTGGTCAACGAATCTGTAGGACCAGACGTCGTTTTCACTTTGAAATGTAGGCGAGATGTATTACCACCCACTCCAACTCTTTCATTCATAATGGCTGAACCGGGTGTACTAGCACCTGATATTGTCGTTCCAGCGTCAAAACAAAGTCCTCCCGATTCACCAGTCGTTATACCCTCTCTTGATATACATAATTGATATTCTGGTGTTAATGAAGCATTAGTAAGCCTTGCTTTACCAGTATGTTGAACAGATAATGGACATATGGGAGTTGTTGTACCAATTCCAAGATGAACGGTATCCAATAACCTCATAAGCGGTTGTGCAGTCTCTGAACCTAGTTTCCAATTAAAAGCCAGAGTTTTGTTTTTATTAGAATCTCTGTCAATGACAAATGTCATGTCTTCAGCGCTTTCAATGACCATTGCGTAAAAAATCGATCTAATGTACATGTTATCAATCGTAATAAAACCGCATTTGAATGAACTGGTTTTTGTTTCGCCTGAACAGAGGATGTTTCCAACCACGTCCAAGGCCTGGGATGGAGTTTCTTTACCTATTCCCACATTACTCAACGAATAAAGTCCAGATTGGTTTTGAAGCCATGGTGATGTACCCCCTGTGCCTGTTGTTATCTCAGTTCCATTTACCCGGAATTTTCCACTTATGTTCAAATCACCAACAACGTCCAGTTCATAGGCTGGTGTTACAGTTCCCATACCAATTCGTCCACCCCTAGTAATAGTTAGGCGTTTGGTCAGAGGATCCGAAAACCCATTATTTCCTTGTGTTTTGAAATGGAGAGACCCTGAAAAATTTCCTCCTTCCGTTCTTTCAAAAACAATGGCTGCTCCGGGTGAATGGGATGCGTTGAGAGATCCTGAGAAATGTATTCCACACCCTTCTACTCTTCCGGTTCCAGTAGAATATACGCCGATTTGATAATCAGACATTGGGCTGGCGTCCGATAATATTATATCATTTCGAGCGGATATCATATTTAATGCAAACGAACCGACACCCACTTTTTCAAACGTATACAAACCCAATGAATTTTTAAGCCATAAATTCTTTGGGATTATTGGGGGATTTATCAAATCGGAATATTTTCCCGAAAAAAGCGTTGGCTTGTCTGTAATATCGTCCCACGAACTAATGTTCTCAATTGCATACGCATAATTCGACAGACTAACAATGTTATTACTGTTGGAAACAGACTGGTTACTTGCAAAAACTGAAGCATTTGATGCAAATTTAGTCTTTGGATACATGTAATTTGAATTGTTGGTTGATAGATTAGACGAATAATCAACGATTGGATACAGATTGTTAGAAAGAGACACTATGTCGTTAGAATTACCAACAGCTAAATTGGAACTGAATACAAAACCATTTGTGTTTTGAACAACCTGGGATGAAATTACACCTATTGATATCTGATTAGCAGTTGCTAGGTTTTTGGAAAATAACGCAACGTCATTAGCTCCGTTTATACTATTCTGAACCCTCTTGGTATTTTGTGGCTGCCCAAATATATATTGACTGGAATACATTAAATTTAGGACATATATTATAACAAAATGAGAACAAGGAAAGTTGTTAAAAAAAATACGGTTAATAACAAGTCCAATCACATCAAACTATTTGCAAGAGGTAGGAATATTTCTCAACGAGCTACCATCATAAACATTAAATTACCAGCCGACACAGCCTAGAATGCTAGGGTTTAATCCATTTGAGTTTGCCATCAAAATTCCTGCACAAGCCCCGCCGACAATGATATCTCAGATTGTGAACCAACATTCAGCTGTGGAAAAGCTGGTAAAGTCTGTCCAAACAGAACAACAGAAACAACAACCCAAACAGGAAACAGCAAGTGGACCAAGTGGTTTATCAGACGAAGAGAAAGAAATCTTTTTCAATAAACGTCCTAGAGGAGACATGGATTCTGCTTTTGGATCATCAACACCAAATGTGTCTGAATTCAGAAATCCCGGGGAAGCGTCAGGCTCCAGGACAAGTCTTAGAAAAAACGTCCTAGAAAAAACATGGATGATCTTCAACAAAAATTAAACATGTTTGATTCCAAACATAAAAAAGTTGGAAATTCTGCACAATCAAAACTAGATATAATAGCTATTGCTACCGAATGGCAAGGCAGGAACAATGATCCAGCATTGCAAATCCTTTTGAATCGACCAGCAGTCTCTCATCATTACAAACAAATTTACACTTATCTGAAGGGTAAAAAATAAAACATTTTTTATTATTTTCAAAACAATACTTATACAAAGTACTTTCCATGTCGGCTTATCCAAAAAATCTGCAGTATCTGGTGAAAAAGATACAGAATTATTCGCGGGCGACGAAGCGCTTAAGTACGCTCAACAGCACGACTGCAACGAATTCCGGCGTGATAACCGTCGATCTTCCTTCAAACTGCTTGGTCGATTCAGATACACTGATAATGCATTTTAATGGAAAAAGTGAAGGCGGAGGGTTTGCAAGAAACATAGAGTCGATAATTTCCCGAGTGGATCTTGAGGTGAATGGAATGGTTGTTTCGGGTTGCTCAAATTACAATCAGCTGTGGAATATCATTGCTGAAACCAGTTTTGGGGAGGACGCACATAATCGCAGGAAAATCGTACAAGGAGGAGGGGATGCATCAGCTGGTCCATCTGCTGAAGCACCATATTCCATATCTAACTGGTTGAGTCTTAACAGCTTTCAACCGTCTATCCTTGATACTTAACTACTAGGACAGGTCCGACTACGAATTCAACTTGACGGAGCAAACTGTCTAGTCGGAGGAGGAACCTTCACACTATCAGACATTTCATTCAGTGTCGATACAATCTCCATTGACGACGGGATTTTTGACTCCATGCATAATGCATTTTTATCTACTGGAGGGGTATACGAGCTAAGCTTCCGCAATTATTTTAGTTTCAGTTCAGCTGCAACTTCCTATAGTCAATCAACTAAATTTAGTGTATCTTCTCAATCGGTCAATAGGGCATGGGGGACATTTGTTGCATCCAATGCATCAGGTGGGCTTGATGGAGTTACAAAATCGTCTAATACCTTCACAAGAAAAGCAACTGGGATGGCAAGCGCTCAATTTAATCTGAATGGAATATACACACCTGATTTCCGTGCGAATCCGGGTCAGTGTTTTGCCCTAACGCAGTCATCATATAATCAATTACAATCAGCAGATGGAGGAAGCCATCCTTACTGTGATACTTATGCTAAATGGCGTGACAACTTTTTTTGCCTAAGTTGCAAGTTCTGCCACAACGATGATTCTTTCCTATCTGGCGTGGACACCAGGGGTAATTCAAGCATAGGGTCATTTGACACGCAGAGCATAGGTGGTGCAGCTGGTTCCGAATCACTAACAGCCCTTGTTTTCATTGAGTGTGGTTCCATGTTGAGGATAGGCGCTGGTAGACAACTCGAATTAGTACTCTAACTGTTTGGTTAGCTTTGCTAACAAAATATAAAACATATCTAACAATAATATAAATGAACCCTGTACCAAAACATATAACAAAGGTGTTCAGTTTTGAGGCCATAGGTGATACTATTTTTTCTCCCAAAAGCCAATGCGTATTCGAGATAAATGAAGGAATATGGGATTTGAACAGCGCTAAGATAATGTTTACAATGAATTCACTAGGAGTCGCTCCACGTGGGATCGGATGTATGATCAGCACTCTTTCAGTATATTTTGATGATGTCCTAATTCAATCAATAAATCAGTATAATCATCTTGCTAGGATGATGGACGTACACAACTCGACACAAGCCTCGACTAATATGTTTGGGAATAATCAAGCAGTCGACCTTGTTGCCGAGACAGATCAGGTACCGTTCGTGATTGATAAATTCCATGGTATCCTAGGAACTAAGGACTGTATTGTTAAAGGCAAAATCAGAATTGTTATTGAGTGGGCAGACGCTGTGGTGCTGTTAAGAGAAAATGTATCTGTTGGATATGAAATTGTAAAACCAACACTCATTATCAAAAGTGAAATAGAAGACAACGTATCCGATAGAATTGAATTCGATAATTTCACCAGTCAATTTCAACTCCGAATCCGAAAATCAAACAACAAATATCTTTGTTGGGTCACGTGACATTGAATATGTCTTGGCTACTTTTTTACAGTAGGATTATTATAAAAAGGTGTCCACACAAGACTGGAACGGTACAAGCTACTATTTCATGCACGGACTAAAAGATATCTATATGAAAAGTGACCCAGTTCATGTCGGATTTAGTATAAACAATGTACCCATTGCAAATCATCCCATCCCTTATGATAAAGCAATAGAATATTTGGATTTCGTATTCGATAACGAAAATCGTGCGATTGAACATTTAATGACGCACACAGTTGATGGGACATTATTGATGAGATTTCCCCAACTATTACATCTTACAATGGGCCTGCGGATTGCCTATTGATATAGAGGATGAAGAAGATATCAATTATGATGTTTCATTTTATTCAAAAGGAAACAATAATATTAAAAATTATTCACTTTTATTCGTGAAATACAATAGCTTGCTTGAATTAGATAATGACGAAACGGGTTCAAAATATATTTACACAAAGTAATATATAACAACATGGATCAATATATCCTACCCCTATGTATTGAGTCATGGCCGAAAAAAACACAGTACAATCAACCAGCAACAAACTTTATTGGCAAACGAACAATACGCACACCCTTACATGAATCAGACCTTCTCTGGGGAAGACCTATTCCAAGGAAGCCTAATGCAGTCAAAATCCTCCGAACTTTACCAGTATATCCCAAATTCCAATAAATCTGATTGGATCATCTTCGATATCCACTCAGAAACTCGGAACGCAGAACCCAGAAAACATACAAATAATGTGTTGGTGTTCTTGGTTCTTAGGTTTCTGTTTGGTTAGCTCTGCTAGCAAAACAGTCTATTTAATTTTTCTAATTAATTCTAATCTTTTCTAATGTAAAATCACATATGGAGAATATAGAAGAAGACAGCAACCTACTAGAAGACACTGAAGTGATACCAGTCAAAGCTAAACGCGTTTTGTCCGAGAAGCAGAAAGCATCATTGGCTATCGCCAGAGAAAAAGCATGGGCAAAAAGGCGAGAATTAGGAGAGATTACACGACAGGAGAAAGAACTGAAGATTCAAGAGAAAGAAGTCCAAAAACAAGAAAAAGCGGCAGAAATGACACGTCGCAAAAACACTGTCTTTAAAAAGCTGAAGAAGGATGTGGTTGTTACTTTAGACAGTTCAGACGAAGATCAACAGCTTGTAACAGATTCTCAATCAGAAGAAGAAGAAGAAGTACAAAAGATATCAAAACACATTGAAAAACGTCTGAAGGTCACCAAAGCTAGGCCAATACTTACTCAAGAAGATACAGTACAACTTCTTAGGGGAAAAATATTAAACGAGGGCAAACGAGTCGCTTACCAATCACTCTTTACTGGTCACACATGTCCATTTTGATTAATATTCTACCATGTAATTAGTGATGAATATTGTTGAGAACGCAGTAGCAAATTTCAGTCATAAACCACTCCAATACAAAGCAAACAAGTATCCACAGTCCCTCAATTCAGCTCTGCCACGTAATTATTTTGTGTCACTCCTCGTCGGCTCCAGGGGAAGTTGGAAGACGTACAGTCTCTGCAAATTATTGAAACAATACGAGATATATGGGTTTGATAACAAACAGGATATGAGAGTTATAGTATTTTCCCCAACACATGATGCTAACCCTGTATTTAATTGCTTGAAAATTGATCCAAATGATATCATTTCAGAATATTCAGACTCCAAACTTTTAGAAGTGATTGAAAACATCAAACTTGAAAAGGAAAATACAGAAGAATGTAGAAGACAGATGATTGTTTATTCCAAGTTTATGAAAGGCAACATTGACGGACTGTCGTTTGAAGAAATCGATTTCCTTGAGAGAACTGGATACCAACGACCTACCTGCAAGTACCCAAACGGTTGTGTGGTATATCTCATATTGGACGACCTTGTTGGCAGTAGTGCATTTAAATCTGTTGGTAAATCAGCCTTCAGACTAATTTGGTTCTCAAGAACAGACATTTGGGTATAAACATAATGATATGCACACAGAATCTCAAAGCAATCCCTAAGTCTATTCGAACCAATACAAGTCTTTTTGTGCTATTCAAGTTTGCCAGCACTAAGATTTTGGAGAATTTATATGAAGAAGTCAGTAGTATAATCACTGTACAGAAGTTTGAAGCACTCTATCTGCACGCAACGGGAAACGAACATGATGCACTTGTGATGGATTTTACACAGGACAAAAGCCAAAGGTTCAAAAAAGAATTTCGACATCATTCTCAGCTTGCAGTAAAATTATTTTTCTGAATAATTGTTAAACAATGGCGGCTATCACAAATGAATATAGACAGACCAATGATTACAAGTATCTAAAAGCAGCAGTATTGGACTTGTCACCCGGACTGCCGGAATATTTAGTGGATTCGTGCATTTCCCTACATATTGCCAAACCACTCATGTATAGGGACAAAAAGCTTCTACGAAAAGATATGAATAAGCAGAAAAAACCGGTTTCAAACGAGGTCTTGGAAGGTTTGGTCACTGTAGAAAATGAAAAATCTACAGTAATATAAATGGCTTGGCAGAGAGTAACGTTATTTAGCTCATACAATACATCAACACAGAACTACCAATTGAAGTTAAATTGCGACCTGCCATACAATGAAAAGGGGTACCAGATGGCTGTCGAATCATTTACCACAGCGAGTAAACCAGGGCCGTTCTGCATGAGTGCAAACGGGATCTTCGCACAAACCTCTTTTGATAATTCGGTGAATGGAGAGAGGACAAACCTGCTTTTAGGAGGCGAAACCCACAGTATTGTTAAGACAATTACAAGCAATACACTAGGTCACAAGCTAATCCCGTCTCTGAAAAATCAACAATTAAATATAACAGTCTATGATGCCGCTGGAAATCTGTATGTTGGATTCCCAAATTTCATTCTATCAGTTATTATCTACGAAATTATATAATGGCGCCCATTGTTGTCAAAACTCAATTAATATACATCAGCTCACAATACAGAACATCTGGGACACCAGATAACTTCACAACAAGTCTACCTGCAGGGATCTTCCATAACGAATTCGGTGGTCGTACTAACATAACCGTCACGGATTTAATAATCAATAGATGTTTCTATAGTATTAGGGCGAGTAACAATGACTTCAGTGTTGTTAATAATGGGACAAAGACATCCGTTAGAATCCCTGTTGGAAACTACGACCTGGATCAATGGTTAGCAACACTGAACACTTTGCTCCCAGGCTGGACCATAAGCCACAATGAAATCAATGGATTATGCACTTATAACGCTCCTGGTCCAAATTATGGGTTTGAATTCAAAGATAAAAGTTCATATTTATTTGGGTTCCTCCCACATGATAAGCCAAGTGGATCACAGATTGTTAGCAGCTTCCCATTGCGTTTGAATTTAGAAAGTTTCCTGACAATTGATCATAACCTCCCAAAGGTAACTAACTCGGCTGTGAATAATTTCCGTCAAACCAATGCACAGGAATCAGATGTATTGATCAGAGTACCTGTTAACGTCCCTAGTTTTGCCAACATAATTTATCAAAATGTGAATGACGATTTTAGCTTCTACACCAGCGCGTCTCACGTGTCAGAACTGGAATTATCAATCAAGGACGAACACAAAGACGAGATTTCGCCGTTCCCCTATGATTGGAGCATCACTCTGAGAATAGATTATGAATCCAAAAACGATCCTATATAATCGATTTTATCAATTTTGAAAAACCTAAACGATAAAATTACCTTACTTGCACTGAAATAAATATCCAGGGCTATTATATAATATGGGCCTTTTTGATTCAATCAAATCTGGAGTTGGACGCGCAATTGGTTCCTTTGGTTCCGCAGTGAGAAGGGTAGCCGATTTTGGGGGGAATATCGTACGGAAGGTGGGACAGTTCTCTATATCGGTGTCTAACGCCGCAGCGGGGATAGCGGACATGTTGGGACAGGGAGGCGTGGCGGATGGGATCAGAAGTGTAGGGTCTGCTTTACATGGTTTATCAACGGAATCAGAGAAAATCCTGTCCAAAGCGAGCGGGATCGGGAGAGTAGCGCAGGGCATAGGCAAAGTCATGATGTAGCGGGGTTCCGCTAACCAACAGTCAGTCGCTTCGCTCATGACTTCCTCTTGACTTCCTCTTGACTTCCTCTTGACTTCCTCCATTCCTCCTCCTGCGAGTAGCGGGGGCGGAACGGGAACAGGATCTATCAGTCGCATCCTGCGCGGAGAGTAGAAAGGTGTAACAAAGTGTAATGAATCGTATTTTGTCGTATTTTGTCGTATTTTGTCGTATTTTGTCGTATTTTGATTCGGCTGGAATTCTAGGGGGGGGCAAGGATGATACTGTCATCCTTGGGGGGGGTAAACGACGCACGACAGTTTTACTAATCGGAGTCAGGTTCACACTTCAGCGTAGGGCGATTCGCGGCTGGAATTCTAGGGGGGGGCAAGGCCCATACTGTGGGCGCTGGGGGGGGTAAACGTTGTACTGGGCCTGCCGACGACTACTATTTTTTCTTATCTATTCGCGTCAGCTCCCGAATCTTAGGCGAATTGTTGGTACTGCATAATCATTTCAGAGAAAGATTAGCCTTAGGCTAATGGATGCGAAGCATCTATCGACAGAACGCCCACAAAAACAAATAGCCCGGGCCATCGCTAGACAGTCGCGGAATTTACCTACCCTTCTTTTGCATTTTTCGGAAAATTCTATATACTCGGGAAAGATGCCGTCGTGCCGCTAGTGCCATACTTACTTGCGCCAGCCCTCGAGGAGGTCGATGGTCGTTGTCGTATAGCGTCTGGGCGCTGTCGATCCTCGGAAAGGCCTGTTTCGCACAGTCCAAGGCGTTGGTCACATGTTGAACCCAAGACACCGCCTGAGGGCTGTCAGAAGGGAGTATCGTGTCGGGAGGTTGAAGAGAGACTCGTGTGAAGCAATCGGGTGCAATTGGTCTCAGTTAGTAAGGCGGTCGGGATTGCCATCGCTCGGGGTCAGCGTACGTGCGCTGTCGTTCGGAAGGGAGACTTATGAGGGGTGATCAGTCCCTGTTTTGTCCCGGTTCGTGTTCGTTGTGTGTACGGTTCGTTTTGTGTGTGTGTTACGGACCTGGCCAGGTATATTTTTCGTGGATTCAGACCCCTCTGGTTTTGGTAAGCCCACGAATGGGGAGCGGTTGTAGCGTGCCTTGGCAGCGCTCGTGTGAAGCCCTCACCGATTGGCACGAGTGACAGGATCGAACGTAATCGTTAACATCAAGGCGCATCGTAGGCCATCAGTAATAACGGCCGATAGAGTTGAACGTGCGTTCGAACCCCGGTGCCCGCCACACTGGGTATAATGGAAGGCGAACAAGATGCGACTCTTGAGGGCGTTGCCATTTGGGACCACGATCTGCGCCTCGGATGCTGAACGTTTAGAGCGGCCTGAACCAACCCAGGAGCCATCGGGGCGTAGGGTAAGGCGTTGCGTGTTTCGGGGACACCGGAACCAAGAGTCACGTTCGGACGCGAGCAAAATATCGGGGGAAATTTCCCGAGGGTGGATAGGGTCGAGTCGTTCCACAGAGGAAAATTCCATGTATTGCTTACGTGAAAGCCTCGGGCTTGCTTACGTGAAAGCATCGGTTGATTAGCGAGGTAGGCTAGTGGTTCGTGATCAGTATCGATTTCGAATTCGCCTGTACATTCTTCGAGATAGCATCGCCATTCCTTAAGCGCGAGTTTTCGAGAACTTGTGGGAATGGAAAGCTATCGGCCAACCCTCCTGAAGGAGAACACCCCCTGTCCCTTCGATAGAAGCGTCCGTGATAGCTCGAAAATCCTTCGTAGGATCAGGGTGGGCAAGCAGAGGAGCGTTGGTAAGGCTTTCTTTTATTGCGTCGAAGGCACTTCGACAGTCTTGGGTCCAGATAGTCGCGAAATCTGATCCCCGCAGTCCGACATTCCGTTTACCGAGGGGTTTTAGCGGCGTTGAAATTGGCGATCCAACCCCAGGGTGGTGTTTGTTTGCGATGGCGGTCAGAGGTGCAGCGAGCGAGGAGTATCCTTGGATGAATTTGCGGAAAAAGTTGGCGAGTCCAAGGAACTGTTGTACGTGCTTCGAGCAGGTCGGTGTCGAACAGGCGTGACTGGCTTGACGTGCGTTTCGTTGCATCGATTTCCATCCCCCTCCGAGAGCACGTGGCCGAGATACTGCACTTCGGGAGTTCGGGTTGGGAGAATATTCCTGTGTCGTGTAGAAGAGGTGAGTCTTCCATTAGTTGTAGGACCATTCGGTTGTCCCTTCGTGGACTGCATCGTAATAAATGGGCTGGCGAAGCCTATCGCGCCCAAGTCATGGACGCGTTGTTGAACCTCGAGGAGTCCAGCGTGAGACTCGCGGTGTCCGCGTGAGGACTTCGGGGCTGCCGCCAGTGATGGGGCGAATAAACGAGGTGTCCCTACGAGGGGCCTGAATTCGTATTGGCGTGGGGAATTCTGGAAGTCGAATGAAGTCCCAATTGAACAGTTTCAGCTCGAGCTGCGTTCACTTTGCTGGTGAATATTCAGGTGGACACGAGCCCCGTCTCAGCTGGAGGTGCGCTCACTTCACTTGTTAATTTCTGGTGGACAGTAGCCCAAGGGCGTTGCGTTCTGCAATTTCGAAGAGCTCGTTTCGACCCAACCTGCAGGCTACAAGTTCAGGGTGTGTTGTCGTGAGCCGTTGTCGTGTCAGGCCCGTCCTGGGGACCCAGAGGGTGGCCCGTTACCAGAGGCGAAAGCATGGGAGGTGTAATTCGGGGCGTGAGTGGGGACGGGAAACGGAACAAGGAACGAGCATTCGCTGCTGCAACGGAACAAGGGACAAGCGTAACGCAACAGGTATCAAAGGCATATTATCAATTTATCATGGCCCGTCCAAATGGGGGTCTTTCGAGGGCAGGCCGAGGCATCACGACTTCTTACCGACGGGGTAGCAGCCTCGAGGTAGGAGAGCCTCTGTTCCAAGAAGCGGGGCGGACGGGTGGGTGGGTGGGTGCAGTGTCCAGCGAGGGTCCGGAAAGTAAGTCCACTGAAGAGGGCGTTGATCTGCGGATAGGTGGGGGGGTGGGCCAGCGTGAAAAAAAGAGATCAGGCTCCGTAAACCAAGTGTAACGTGTGAAACACGTCTAAGCTTGAAGCGAAGTATCAGGAGAGAAAGGAATCGAACCTCTCTGTTTTCTGGCCTAGAGAGTTAAGCTTCGGGCTTAAGTCTCATACATTCTCCCGTGGTTTAGCGATAAACCCGTTGATTCGAATTAGCCTTCCAGAGTACTCGAATAGTCTGAAGGGCGCGTGTAGGGCGCGGACGTAAGGCGCGGACCTGGTTAACGGTTCGAACCGTCCGACAGGTCACGTCAGTTCCCCTTCCTCGGGGAAGTCGTCGCCACCTCGAGGTAGCGCAGGTGACGGATCGTTATCTGTCACACAGGCCCTTGGATCCGTGGATAGGAACAGAGGGCAGCTAGGGCTGGGTACCTTATAACATAAGGCAGGTTGTCCCTGTTGAAGCTGACGAGCTAAGTAATTAACCTGCCGAGGTGTTGTTGGTGGTTGTTATCCCGACAACTATTGACACTGGGCCCATCCCCAGCATCAAGGTTTATTGCATTAGTTAAGTCCCGTTAGTAGCATTCTATATTGCCCCCCCCCCCCCCCCCCCCCCCCCCCCCCCCCTCCCCCCCCCCCCCCCCCCCCCCCCCCACCCCCCCCCCCCCCCCCATAAATGACCCCATAAACAAGATATGTATCATGCAGACACACGCCAATCCGTCAAAACCGAATTCACTCCCTTTGCTCTCTTTGTCACGCAGGCATGCGCAAAGAGGATCAAGATCACTGGTACCGGTAAGGTGTAGGCACGCCAGGCTGTCAAGCAGCGTTTCAATGAGAAGATGAGCTGCTCATAAGCTGTGGCCAAGAGTAAGATGATCCAGGTGTCTGACTCAGACATGCTCAATATGATCTAGTGCTCGCCCAAGTAAGTGTCAGCGTGAACTACTAGGACACGAGTGCCTTGTTGGAATCTGATCAGATTCCAATAAGGCAATCGTGTCCTAGTAGTTCACGACTTCACACTGGCAGTAAGTGCCTTCCACCTGCATCTTCAGTGTTTGTGCATCTCGCTGGACTGACGAAGGTGCTGGATTCACATCTCTACGTTTTTTTTTTTAATTCCACCTCGGTATAGATGTAGGCCCTATCTTTACGGCTTACGTGGTGGTGTCCTTACCTTCACGTCTTGTGAGTAACTGCATTACACGGATGTAACAATTTCAATTTCAATTTTTACGGGTGCGCTCTAGTTTTCGCGGTCGCTATCAACCGCGATGGTAGCACTGTCCAGGTAAACCCGCGACCCGTTTTCTACCACCGTAAGGCAGGGCTCCCTGAATACCACGCCCCACCAAGCGTTATCATTATTTTGAAGAGACCCTGTCACCCTGGACTGCAGCACACTCCAGGGCGTTCAGGCTAACAACTCCTAGGCACATCGCAAGCGACGCGGAAAATTGGCGTAGAGTGCTGGCTATCGGAGCGACAGGAGGCAGCGGATCGAAGCCAGGGTTTACGACAGGGCCAGTGCCAGCTTTAGGTTTAGGCCAGGCTTGCACCGTACGGTGTCATTGACAGCAATTGCTATCAATTACATTACATTACATGTTAAAGTCTACTTGACACCGCGAGGGTGTATGAGACTCTGTGCTTTAAACAAAAAGAAAAAGCACCCACAAAGCAAAATGTCAATGTACATCAGGAGATCGTTCTAAGGAAATACAAAAGTAGTCAGCAAGGCATAAACAGCGGGTGTAACACACCAGATGCTGATAGCCAGAGACCACTTAGATCCAGGGTTGGAATGTGACGGAGAAACAAACAAACAAACAAAAATTTCAATTCCGAGTTGAAGTCCAAAGGAGATCACGACTTGCCCAAATGTACGTCCGTTTTTTACAAAGAGGATTTTCGCCTCAAAGGGTGGGTCTCCCTACACTTGCCCTAGACTGGCTTATGGTCCCGGTAAACACGATATATCGTACAATAATCCCAAAAATATCGTACGATGCAACTTTAATACCGTACAATATATCGTACGGTACACGATATAATAAATATCGTACGATATAAAGCTTGACAGCCCTACTTATATGTGATGTGGCGGAGGCTTTCCTACTCGGAACAAGGAAGTAGGCACCCTTAGGAGATAGGAGATCACGTTTTGGCCCAATGTTGAGATGTTCAAATGTACAGATGATCATATTTTGCTAGTTTGTATTTATTTTTAGACCGGCTACTTTTTTTCCTGGTAAACTAACACTCGAGGCTACCAGGTAACCCACTTTTTCCCCTTCTTTTTTTAAGTTGTGAAAGGACTTTCACCCCAGGAGGTGGGTCTCCCGACACAAACCAGCGACACGGAGGATTCAGTTCGAATGGTGGTGCCACTCCTATAATATGCAAAGTAGGCGCACTTAGGGTTGGTGAGAGATACCAACCCACGACCAAACGAACATTCACCACTACCCCTGTTGACCACGGCAGTTTTCTGAACTGATATAGACTCTGGATCAAACACCATTTTAGGAAGCTGTAAAGTACCGTAGCCACTGAAAGGAGCTGCCTAGAAGCAGCTATGTGGAGCCAGAAATAAGTACAGTGACTCATTAAGCTTCCTCTTTTCAGCTACGAGCAACAGCTTCTAGGCAGCTCCTCTGGCTGACTATGCAGCCAAAACTAAAGCAGCCTAGTGCACTTGGAAGCTGACATAAGGAGCTTTCCAACTATGTTGACATGTTGGGGCTTACGGAGCTGCCTAGAAGTTGACATGTTGGGGCTTCGGGAGCTGCCTAGAAGTTGACATAAGGAGCTTCCCAATGCGGATGGCATCTTGGGGTTTTCCCAGTGGCCGGCTCAAGGATCTGCCTAGAAGCTGACAGAAGGAGCTTTCCAGCACTGATGAAATATTGTGGCTGAGCCCAATGGCTTGCTCAAGGAGCTGCCTTGTAGATGCTTAGATAATTTGAAGAGAAAAGCCTTGCCCTAGAAGGAGCTATGTGGAGACATACATAAGTACGGTCACCAGGGTACTTCCAAGCGCGCGCTTTTGCGCGCTGGCGCGCTACCTTTTTGAGCCCCACTGCGCGTTTTGCGCAGTTTTTTTTGCAACCCCCCTGTACGCGCAGCAAGCAATTTTTGCGCTTTTTGCACTACAAAGCGCAGTTTTTTTGTTTTCAAGTGCGCTAAAGCGCTGGCCAATTTGGCAATTTGGATTACCCTGTCAGACACTGTAGGGAAGAAGTTGCAGTTTGTGTCGTCGGTGTGGAAGAAGGCCACGACCAATTTGGTCAATGGAAGTACCCCGACGGTCACACTGTTTCTTGTTTGGGTTCCACGTAGCAGCTTCTAGGCAGCTCCTTTGTTCGCCTTGTACTTCTCCTGGTAATAATTGTTTTGGTACTGCCGAAGACGGCAAGCAGCCAAATTGCTGGCTGAAGCTATGAAACCAAGTTCAAGTTCAAGTTCTACCGGTTTCCAGATAGTACCCTTGGGCCGAAGCTGAAGCTAGCTAGTGTGTCCGATAGCAGGCAGGCCAGGCCAGGCCAATTCCAATGCAGCTGTAATATTGGGGCTTGACTCAGTCACTGGCTGATGGAGCTGGGTGGAAGCTGCTGTGCGTAGCCCCCGAAGAAAACAGTGAGTGAGGCACCCTCCACTTTTGCTTTTTGTGCAACGCGTCGCAAATTGAGCGACACGGTGCAACCCCAGTGCAACACGCTGCCCCCCAAAGCCTGCGGGGCGTGAAGCGTGTCGCCCGGGGGGGGGGGGGCAGGGGTGGGTGGGTGGGGGGGATGGGGGGGACTCCTGACTAATTAATTAGCCGGACCCATGCATCGCCATGCAGTCGCATAATGGAGACACGTCCCTAATAAGGACCCCCTAAATCTCCCCCCCCCCCCCCCCCCCCCCCTCCCCCCAGCCTAACTATTAAGGGGTGGCCCCCCCAGCCGGCCCCCCAAGCCTAACTATTAAGGGGTGGCCCCCCCAGCTGGCCCCCCCCAAGCCTAACTATAAAGGGGTGTCCCCCCATGCTGGCCCCCCCAAGCCTAACTATAAAGGGGTGGCCCCCCCAGCTGGCCCCCCCCAAGCCTAACTATAAAGGGGTGGCCCCCCCAGCCGCCCCCCCCAAGCCTAACTATAAAAGGGGTGGCCCCCCCCAGCCGCCCCCCCCAAGCCTAACTATAAAGGGGTGGCCCCCCCAGCCGCCCCCCCCAAGCCTAACTATAAAGGGGTGGCCCCCCCAGCCCCCCCCCCCCCCCCCCAAGCCTAACTATAAAGGGGTGGTGCTTCGTGCCGCACACTACAAAATCCGGTGGGCTCTTCAACTTTTCTGAAATCAGGCTTGAGTAGCCCACCCAGCCACACAACCTTGCCTAGAGAAATCTGAAATAAAAACACTGCTGACAACTGCTCACAACAACAAAAAACAGTGGCAATTTCCTCAGATGACTGGCTTGACCATTAGTAGAATGTGTAGTGCCTTCTGATTGCAGTACACCTCTCATAGTCACGATCCTGAGACGCTTGCCTTGACCAAGTCTATTATGTGTAGTGCCTTCTGATTGCAGTACACCTCACGTAGTCATGATCCTGAGACGCTTGCCTTGACCAAGTCTATTATGTGTAGTGCCTTATGTGGGCAGTACGCCGCACGTAGTCACGTTTCTTATACGTTTGCCTTGACCACGTGTATAATGTGTAGTGCCTTCTACCGGCAGTACGCACCATGTAGTCATATTCCTCAGACGATTGGCTTGACCAAGGATATAATGTGTATTGCCTTTTGTTTGCAGTACACCTCACATACTCACGTTCCTCAAACATTTGGCTTGACCAAGTGTATAATGTGTAGTGCCTTACGCCGGCAGCACACACCATGTAATTCCGTTCCTCAGACGATTGGCTTGGCCAAGGGTGTAATGTGTATTGCCGTCTGATTGCAGTACACCTCACATAGTCACTTTCTTCAGACGTTTGGCTTGACCAAGTGTATGACGTGTAGTGCCCTATGCCTGAGGTACAGCTCACTTTCTTGAAACGATCGGCTAGACCAAGGGTTAACTTTGTAGTGCCCTCTGCCTGCAGTACAGCTCACTTTCTAGAGACAATTGGCTGGGCCAAGGGTTTATTTTGTAGTGCCATCTGCCTGCAGTACAGCTCACTTTCTTGAAACAATTGGCTGGGCCTAGGGTTTATTTTGTAGAGCCATCCGCCTGCAGTACAGCTCACTTTCTTGAAACAATTGGCTGGGCCTAGGGTTTATTTTGTAGTGCCATCCGCCAGCAGTACAGCTCACTTTCTTGAAAGAATTGGCTGGGCCTAGAGTTTATTTTGTAGTGCCATCCGCCTGCAGTACAGCTCACTTTCTTGAAACAATTGGCTGGGCCTAGGGTTTATTTTGTAGTGCCATCCGCTTGCAGTACAGCTCACTTTCTTGAAACAATTGGCTGGGTCAAGAGTTTATTTTGGAGTGCCCTCTGCCTGCGGTACAGTACTCTTTCCAAAGACGTTTGGCTGAGCCAAGGGTTTACTTTGTAGTGCCCTCTGCCTGTGGTACAGCTCTCTTTCCCAAGACATTTGGCTGAGCCAAGGGTTTACTTTGTAGTGCCCTCCGCCTGTGTTACAGCTCATTTTCCTTAGGTGTATGGCTTGACCAAGGGTTTACTTTGTAGTGCCCTCTGCTTGCGGTACAGCTCACTTTCCGTATACATTTGGCTTGACCAAGGGTTGGCTACGCAGTGCCCATTGCTTGCGGTACTGCTCATCACGACCCCATGTTTGGCTTGACCAAGGGTTGGCTACGTAGTGCCCTTTGCTTGGGGTACTGTTCATCAGGACCCCACTGTTGGCTTCACTAAGGGTTGGCTACGTAGTGCCCTTTGCTTGCGGTACTGCTCATCACGACCCCACTGTTGGCTTGCCTTACCAAGGGTTTTGGCTTACGTAGTGCCCTTTGCTTGCGGTACTGCTCATCACGACCCCACTGTTGGCTTGACCAAGGGTTGGCTACGTCGTGCCCTCTGCTTGCGGTACTGCTCATTACGACCCCATGTTTGGCTTGACCAAGGGTTAGCTACGTAGTGCCCTCTGCTTGCGGTACTGTTCATCAGGACCCCACTGTTGGCTTCACTAAGGGTTGGCTACATAGTGCCCTTTGCTTGCGGTACTGCTCATCACGACCCCACTGTTGGCTTGACCAAGGGTTGGCTACGTAGTGCCCTCTGCTTGCGGTACTGCTCATCACGACCCCGCTGTTGGCTTCACCAAGGGTTGGCTACGTAGTGCCCTTTGCTTGCGGTACTGCTCATCACGACCCCACTTTTGGTAGTCCTCTCCTAGCAGTCTAGTGAAGAGAGGCAGCATGCTTTGCATCATTCCATGCATCACCATGTTCACGCTTGCCTGCACAGATGGAGCACAGGTGTTGTACATGGTGGTGTGGTGTGGTACAGGTGGTGGTGTGGTACATGGTGGTGTGGTACGGGGTGGTGTGGTGTGGTACATGGTGGTGTGGTACAGGGTGGTGTGGTGCGGGGTGGTGTGGTGTGGTACATGGTGGTGTGGTACAGTTTACTCATTTACATTTAAAAAAACTGTAAGTAAGTTGTAGTCAACTGTGTAACCAATGTAAGTGTATGAGTGAAAAGAGGTATGCATAAATGTTTATGGATTTTAAAATCATGAAGTAAACATTAAAACAAATGAAAATTATACTTGTACGTGTGTTACAGACCAGGAGCACCATGTGTCGCATCCATCTATATGTGATATTAACTCTCTCGCTCCTTCCATTCACGCTCACGCACTTCACCCAACCCTTCTTCCCCCCCCCAACCCCAACCCCCACCACCCACCTGCACTAGCTCCCTCGGTATCATACTTAAGGGAGGAAATGTTTCTGACCACGCGCCCCCCCCCTCATCCCACCCCACCCCACCCCACCTCGAAAAACTAGAATTGAACTCATATTATTATAGTGTCACACAGGTGTCCCAATAATATTATTTAACATTATTTAATATTATTTAATATTATAATATAATATAATATTATTTTTCAAACAAATTCAAAATTATGGTGAGACGGCTTGGCCGTCTAATATTAGCTAACATCACACCAATGTTATTCATTCACTTATATTAACTAACTTCCGCCGTTCCTGCATATGGGCCTGGATGAGAAATCCAACTCGAGGTGCCCACCTATTTTCCTGTTTGCCTATGCCTATGCTGCTTGCTTACTCGCCTATTAGCTCATCCTGCTTGGAACACTGCGTTTTGCTCTCAAGGCAAGGCAACGGCAGGCAAGGCAAGGCAAGGCAAGGGCAAGCCATTACCCCTTACCTATGAGTTAGTGTCATGAGGCAGGCGGGTTCATTCCAAGTCGCATTGCGTTTTGCTCTCAAGCCAAGCCAAGGCCAAGCCAAGCCAAGCCAAGCCAAGCCAAAGCCACCAAGCCCTCAATGACTCCATCAAAGTGTAACCAATACTGTCAGTTAACTGAATACAGCCCCACACCTCAACCCCCACCCACTCACTGCACCTGCATCAGCTCATATTGGGCAGTCATAACTGAAGGGAGAGGAAGTCTTTTTACCACCAAGGTCCCGCCCCCCCACGCCACCGACCCCACGCCCACTCCACTTCACCCAACTCGAATCTTGTTTCAGACCTTCAACCTCACCACTCCCGTACACACACCCTCAACCCACCACTCACCTGCACCAAGCTCCTTACGCATCATACTGAAGGGAGGGAGTTTTTCTTACCGCCCCCCCACCCCACCCTCGCCCCCCCCCCCCGCCCCCCTCCAGCCCACCTCCACCCACTTCACTCAAACCCTTCTTTCCACCCCAACCTCCCCCCCCCACCCCCCTCCCTCCACGCATACCCTTTCAACCCACCACCACCTGCCTCACTCCTTCGGCATCATACTGAAGGGAGGGAATGTTTCTTACCCCCTCCGACCACCAACCCCCCCCACACAACCACGCCCACTCACTTTACCCAACTCTTTCTCCCCCACCTGCGTGGCCCTTCCACACACACACCACTTCCACACACACACTCAACCACCACCCACCTGAGCACACGACTCCAGCTCTTTCGGCAGCATATCTGAAGGGTGAAAAGTTTCTGACCACAAACCCCACCCCCCACCACCCACTTCACCCAACCCTTTCTTCCCCTCCCCAACCTCCCCCCCCTCTCACTAGTGACACACACCACACTAGTCACCTGCACAAGCTCCTTCGGCATCATACTGAAGGGATGGGAAGGTTTCTTACCCCCCAGACCCCAACTCCCACCCACCCACCCACTCCAACCAACCCCTTCTTCCCCCCCAACCTCCCCCCCACAACACACCCTCCCTCCACACACTCTCTCTCACACACACACACACACTCAACCCACCACCCACACTGCACCAGCTCCTTCGGCATCATAACTGAAATGGTGGGAAGGTTTCTGACCCCCCGCCCCCTCGCCCCCCCCCTCCACACACACACTCAACCCACCACCCACCTGCACAAGCTCCTTCGGCATCATACTGAATGGTGGGAAGGTTTCCTGAACGTCATGTTTCTGACCCCCCGCGACCACCCCCCCCACACACCCCACCACCCCACACCACCCCACCCCCACAACACACACACAGTCACACACTCAACCCACCACCCACCTGCACAAGCTCCTTCGGCATCATACTGAATGGTGGGAAGGTTTCTGACCACACATCCAAAGATGCGTTGCCAGTGATCTCTCCCTGACCAACACTAACCCCCCTATTCGTCCCCCCCCCCCATCGTATCCCCTCACGCCGCACCCCCCCCCCGGCCGACCCCCCCCCCGACCCTCCACACACACACACACACTCAAACCCACCACCCACCTGCACAAGCTCCTTCGGCATCATTACTGAATGGTGGGAAGGTTTCTGACCACACATCCAAAGATACTTTGCCAGTGTTTGCCAGTACGAGGATGCGACAAGGCTAAGGGGAGGGAGGTGAGTGGTCTCCAAGATAGGCCTGTATGGGAATAACGAAGGATAAGCGTTCACTAGTTGCACCAATCAGAACCCGCACGCCACAGCCCCCGTCGACCCCTCAACCCCATAGCTTTAAGTCCCCCCCTCCACACACACACACACTCAACCCACCACCACCTGAACCAGCTCCTTCGGCATCAATACTGTTAATGATGTGGGAAGGACACCTTCTGACCACACATCCAAAGAATGGCGTTGCCAGTGATCTCTCTCCTGGACCAACCACGAATCACTTTGGGGCATGCCCCTGGGGCGGCCGCAGCCCCCGGTAGGGGGCCTGAGAGGAGCGCCAGGTCAACTCGGTATGGAACTTCATAGTAAACTTCTCATTCAGGCGCAGCTTCTCTATCTGGTCCGAGCTTCGAAGGCGGTAGCCCTGTGCGTTGGGGTTGCGGAGGCGGTTAATGGTTACAGAGCTCGGTACAAGCAGTACATGGCAGCTTCAGGTGCCGAGCTTCGAAAGTCGGTAGCCCTAGTGGGTGGGTTGGGGTTATGCGGGTACAGAGCGGGTACAGAGGCTGGTCACAGAGCGTACAAGAGCCGGTTAAGGCAGTACATGGCAGCTTCAGGTGCCGAGCTTCGAAGTCAGGTAGCCCTGTGGGGTGGGGGTTGCGTGTGGTTAATGGTACAGAGCTCCCTGGTACAGGAGTATTGTCCATGGTAGCTCAGGTGCCCGAGCTTAAAAGTCGTAGCCCTGTAGGGTGGGTTTGCTGTGGGTGCTTGATTGGTACAGAGCGGTACAGAGCAGTACATGGCAGCTCAGGTGCCGAGCTTCAAAAGTCCGGTAGCCTGTGGGTGGGTTAGTGGCAGTTAATGGTACAGAGCGGTACAGGAAGCGGTACAGAGAGTACATGGCAGCTCAGGTGCCGAGCTTCGAAGTCGGTAGCACCTGTGGTGTTGGGTTGCAAGTTGATGGTACCCAGAGCGGCTACAGTAGCAGAGGTACAGAGCAGTATACATGGCGAAAGTCTTCAGGATGCCGAGCTTCGAAGTTTTGTATAGCCCTGGTGTGGGTAGGTTGCGTGGGGTTAATGGTACAGAGCGGGTACAGAGCCGGTACAGAGCAGTACATGGCAGCTCAGGCGGCGAGACCGAAGTAGGGTGCCGGAGCTTTCGAAGTCCGGTAGCCCTGTGGAGCCTTGTGGATCTTATGGGGGGTTAATGGGATACAGAGCGCGGTACAGAGCGGTACAGAGCAGTACATGGCAGCTTCAGGTTGCCCGAGCTTCGAATCGTCAGTAGCCCTGTGGGTGGGATTGCGGGCGGACGGTTAATGGTACAGAGCGGTACACAGAGTACGTGCATCGGTAGCTCAGCGTGCCGGAGCTGTAAAAAGTCTGTAGCCCTGTAGGTGGGTTGCGGGGTTTGCATGGTTTACAGAAGCGGTACAGAGCAGTACATGGCAGCCTTCAGGTGACCCGAGCTTCGAAGTCGGTAGCCCTGTGGGTGGGTTATGGAGGGTTAATGGTACAGAGAGCGGTACAGAGCGGTACAGAGCAGTACATGGCAGCTCAGGTTGCCTGAGCTTCGACGTGCTGTAGTCGGTTAGCCCTGTGGTGGGTTGCAAGTTTGATGTACAGAGCGGTACAGAGCGGTATCAGCAGCAGTAACAATGGCAGCTCAGGTGCCGAGCTTCGAAGTTTGTAGCCCTGTGGGTAGGTTGCGGGGTTAATGGTACAGGAGCGCGAAATTACAGAGGGCAGGTACAGAAGCAGTACATGGCAGCTCAGGTGCCTGCAGCTTCAAAGTCGGTAGCCCTGTGGGTGGGTTGCAAGTTTGATGGTACAGGAGCGGTACAGAGCGGTACAGAGAGCAGTAACATGGCCAAGCCTCATCGTGCCGAGCTTCAAAGCTCGGTAGTCCTGTGTGGGTGGGTTGCGGGTTTAATGTAATACAGAGCGGTACAGGCAGTACATGGCAAGCTCAGGTGCCGAGCTTCGAAAGGTCGTGTAGCCCTGTGGGGTGGCGTTTGCAAGGGTTAATGGTACAGAGCGGTACAGGGATGTACAGAGCAGTACATGGCAGCTCAGGTGCCGAGCTTCGAAGTTGGTAGCCCTGTGGGTGGGTTGCGGGGTTAATGGTACAGAGCGGTACAGAGCACGGGCTACAGAGCAGTACTGGTAGCTCAGTGGTGCGAGACTTCGAAGTTGGATAGCCCTGTGAGGTGGGGTTGCAAAGTTGATGACGTACAGAGCGTACAGAGTACAGGAGCACAGAAGTAGTGCGCAGTGCCTGGGTAGCTCAGCAGGTGAGCCGAGCTTAAAAGTCCGTAGCCCTGTAGGCTGGGTTTTGCAAGGGTTGATGAGGTACAAGGCTGTACAGAGCCAAATACATGGCAGTTTCAGGGGGTGGAACACAGAAAATTATGATCGACGAAACGAGGACAGCAACAACACAGGTTAATAGTAATTAAAATAACAGAATTACAGCACACACCACACAATACACACCACACCCACCACCACCAGCACACTCACATACACAGCACATACACACACCACCATCCACCACACACTGACATACACACACACATAACACCACCACCACCACCACACACTCCATACACACACACACATACACACATCCACCACCACCACACACGCCACATACACACACCACCACCACGCACCACCACAGCAACTCACACACACACACCACCACCACCACACACTCACATACAACCACCACACCACCACACACTCACATCACCTCAAGGCCAATCAACTCACACACACAACACCACCCACAGCCACACCACACCACATACACACTACCACCACACAGCTCAAATACACGGCAGTTATACACCACGCCACAATACACTCACATACACACACCACCACCACCACCACAGCACTCAAATACACATACATACACCACGCACATTACACTCACATACACACACATACACACACCACACCACCACACACTCAATACACACATCACACACACACCACACCACTCACATACACACACATACACACACCACCACCACCACCACACACTCACATACACACACACCACCACCATCCACCACACATCTCACATACACACACCAACCACCACCACCACTCACATACACACACCACCACCACCGACCACAGTACACTCACATACACACCACCACACCACCACCACACACTCACATACACACGACCACCACCCACCACCACGCCACACACTTACACGAGATATACCACACCACTCACCACACCATCACTACCACACTTCACACACACCACCACCACTCACACTACATACACACCACCACCACCACACACTCACATACACACACCACCACCATTACACACGCACACACACCCACATATACATCTCCACAAATCTCTCACAAACGCATTCACTCTACCATAGCAGCACATACACACACCAACCACCACACACTCACATACACCACCACCACCACCACACACTCATAATACACACACCACCACACCACTCACATACCACACTCACATACACATCATAACAACCACCACCACACCACAAAACACTTCACCACATCACACACACCACAGCACACTTTCACATACACACACATACACACCACACATCACAAACCACACCACCACCGAGCCACGCACCACACTCATACACACCATAACACACCACCAACACCACAGCACAGTCACAATCCAGGCTGCACACCACCACCTCACCACCACACACTCACAGTACAGATAACACACCACCACCACACGACACTCACGATACACATACACACACACTCACATCACATACACACAATGACACACACACACCACCACCCCCACTCAAAACACACATACACACACCACAAAACACCACCACCACTGCACAGCCACCATACCATCACATACACACATCACACCACCACACACTCACATACACATACACACACCACATCACACGATTACACACACAGTAACAGCGTCCACAACACTCACATACACAACACACCACCACCACCCACCACACACTCAAACACACACACATACACACACTCACACACTCACATACACCACTTCTCTATCCCTACTCACATACACCACACCACTCGACATTCCACTCTCCTTTCAGCTCTACCTCCTTTCCTCCACCTCCACCGTCCCAGCACGATGCAGCAACAGCTGCAGCTAAGCAACAACAACCAAACAACAAAAAGCAAAACAGCAATAAACAGTACTTAATCAAAACAAAGTTATTATGCAACGGACACTTTCCGTCTGAGTGCAGAACCACCTTGGGAGGATTTTAACAATTGCAATGCTTATCTCTACCATCATCTCCAATCTCTACCTCTAATACCTCTTATCTTCTACATCCACCTCCATCTTACATCCCACATGCTACATTTTCCACCTCTTCCTCTACATCGACCTCTACATCCACCTCTACCGGTCTACATCCACCTCACACGTCTACCTCTTTACACTCCCACCCGTCTACCTCTACAGCTCCACCATCTACCTCATACAGCTCTCACCTCTACATCCACCCATCTACCTTACATTCGACTCTACATCACACCCTTCATACCTCTACATCCACCTCTACCTCCACCTCGTACCTCTACATCCACCTCTACACTCCACCTCTAACCGTTCCACCATCTATCCTCCACCTCCACCTGGTCTACTCTACTCCTTACATTCGACCTTCTAACTTACATCCATCCTCTAAACTCACATCACCTCTTCCTCTACCATTCGGACATCACACCACCTCTACGCTCTACATTTACCTCTACCTCTACCTCTACAATCCACCTCTACCCTACAACACCACCCTCTACCTCTACATCCACCTTCTACCTTCTACCTCCACCTCTACAGTCCACCTCTACCTCCAACTCATACATGTCCACATCTCTTACCTCTACATCACCATCTTCCTCTACATCGACCTTCTACATTCCACCATTTTCCTACTACATTTCCTTTACCTCTACCTCTACATCGACCTTCTTACCTCTACAAAAATCAACCTCTACCTTCTACATCCACCTCACTTACCTCTACATGCGACCTCTACATCCACCTCTACCTCTAATCCACCTCTAATCCACCTCTACCTCTACATCCACCGCATCTAACCTCCACCATCTACCTCTACATCGACCTTCTACCAGTCTACATTACACCTTTCTTCCTCTACGATCGACCTGACCATCTTATCCTGTCTTACATTTACTCTACCTTCTACCTTCTACATCCACCATCTAGCCTCTACATCCAACCTCTACATCCACCTCTACCTCTACATCCACCTCTTGTACCTCCACCTTTCTACCTCTACATTCCACCTCTACCTTCTCCCATCCACCTCTTCCTCTACATCGACCTTTCGTTTCCTCTACCATTTACCTTCTACCATCTACCTTCTACCCTCCACCTCTACCTCTACATCCACCTCTACATCCACCTCTACCATCACCTCTACCTCCACCATCCACCTCTGACCTCTACCTCTACACTCCACCTCTACCGTCTACCTCTACATCCACTCTTCCGTCACAATCGACCTCTACATCCACTTTCCTCTAACATTTACCTTTACCGTCTACCTCTACATCGACCTCTACCCTCTACATCAACCTCTACCTCTACACTCCACCTCACCTCTACACTCGACCTCTACATCCACCTCTACCTCTACATCCACCTCTACACTCCCCTCTACCATCTTACATCGACCTCTACCTTCTACATCCACATTCTTCCATCTACACGACCTCTTCCGTCGAACACTTTACCTGTCTACCTTCTACCCTTACATCCACCTCTACCTTACATACCACCTCTACAATCCACCTCTACTCTATCATCCACCTCTTACCGTCCACTCTACCTCTACATCACCTTCTACCTCTACAGTTCCACCTCTGTACCTCTTACATCGACCTCTTCCTCTACATTTACCCTCTACCTCTACCCTCTACAATCCACCTCTGTCCTCTACAATCCACCTCTTACAGTCTACATCGACCTCTACAATCCACCTCTAACCTCTACATCCACTCTACCTCTACCAATCCACCTCTACCTCTACACACCAGTCTACCATTCCACCTCCTTACCCTTCACACCTCTACCCCCACCTCTACCCTCTACATCGACCTCTACCTTCCTACATCCACCATCGTACCTCTTACATCGACCTCTACCTTTTACATCCAACCTCTCGTCCAACCTCTGACCTACTTACATCCACCCCTCCACCTCCACCTCTACATTCCCACCTCTACCTCACACTCTACATCCACCCATTCTACATCCACCTCTACCTCTACCTCCAACTCTTACACCTCCACCTCTAACATCCACCTCTACACTCTACAGTCCACCTCTACCTCTACATCCACCTGCTACCCTCCATCTACCTCACTCACATTACCTCCACCTGTCCTATACTCGCACCGTCTACCTACCACCTCTACAGTCCACCTCTACCTTCTAGCATCCACCTCTACACCATCCACACTCTTACCTCTACATCCACCATCTACTCTACAATTTCTACCTCTACCCTCTACATCACCTTCCTACCTCTACCTCACTCTTTCTCTCTACTTTACCTCTACCATATTATCAAATGCTACATACTCCATCCTACTATACCTTTCTACATCC
>JAJSRW010001691.1:0-29672 GCA_022414725.1 Microglena sp. YARC | reverse complement strand
AGAGATAATAATCATAATAGGCCTTAAACACAGGTGCGAGTTCTGGAGAACTACATCACAGTCATTCTCTACCCGCAAAAATTTGGAGAGCAGGTCCCAAGGGTGGCCCCTTCCCTAAGGCCCGCCTTCCAAGGCATCACCAAAGGCCCAAGTGTGACCTAAAGACTAAGGGGGCCGCCTGCCAACTCCAAGTGGACCCCTCCCTACGGTACGGGGCCATTGGCCAGGTATGCCGGCGGCTCCAGAGGGCCCCTTTTGGGCCCTCTCGCCCGAAGGTATTTAGGCAGCTAAAGGTATAAGCTGCCTATGTTATGGTAATTACTCCGCGGGTACCGTTCAAAGTACCTTTATGGCCTATTCCCCTGGGCATTAAGGTACTCCGGGTACCGTTAATGGCCTATTCCTCTGGCATCAAGTGGGACCCCTCCCTCTGGTAAGGGGAGGGGCCCACTTGCGAGTACCATTAAATTAAAATGCCCATGAAGGGAATAGGCCATAGGTAACTTGAAAAGGTACCCGCGAGTATTACCATTAGGCAGCTTTTCTAGTAGCAAGAACCTCCCAGCTGCCTAATACTTGGCAAGTAAGTGGGCCCCCACCTCCCCCCTCCTGGACCTCCTAGGGAGGGAACCACCCCCCCACTTGTTACCCAATGCCCAGAGTCATTAAGGCCATTAAAGTCAAGGCTCGGGCCGGCCCCTGTATCTGGGCATTTATTAAGGGTACTCGCAAGTGGGACATATCCCCTTCCCTTTTTGTAATGCCCTTATCCATTTTATCCCAGGGTAGGGAGGGTCCGGCCCCCCATCGTGAGGTCCTTAACCCTTAAATGCCCAGTCACAGAGAGGTAAACTATCCCTGGGATAACAGATACAGATTCACCACCTTACAGATTATCCTTTTTAATCCAGCCAAAAATACAGATACAGAGATACCTTAATACAGACCAAGATGTTACAGATACAGATACCTTTAAATAAACAGAATACAGTTATTTCCAGATACAGACAGATACAGATACAGATTACTTAAATACAGAATACAGATACAGATACAGATACCTACAGAATAAAATACAGATACAGATACAGATACTTTAGATACAGATACAGATACAGATACAGATACCTTAAAAAACAGATACAGATAACATTACAGATACAGAATAGATACAGATACCTTTAAATACAGATACAGATACAGATACAGATACAGGATACATACAGATACAGATACTAGAAGATACAGATACTTTTAATACTACAGACGATACCAGATACAGATTACAGATACAGATACAGAATACAGATACAATACAGATAACAGATACAGATAACAGATACAGATCACAGATCAGATACACAGATACAGCCTTTAGAATACAGATACAAGTGCAAGTGGGACCCTCCCTAGGGGGAGGTAAGGGGACCACTTGCGAGTACCGCCAGGGTAATTGGCCATGAGGTCAAGTACCGTTAATGGCCCTCTGTATCTGGGCGGTACTCCGCAGAAGTCTTACCATGGGCAGCACCTCATTCTTGTTAGCTGCCTAAGACTTGAAGGTAACTTGAAAGGTACTTGGAAGTCAAGCTCTTTCTGTAAGTAAGCCTAAACAACTTTTCAATCCAAGTACCTGAGGGCCCCTGTATCTGTATCTGGGCGGTACTCCAAGTACCTTAAAGTGGGACCCCTACCCTACCCTAGGGGTCCAGATACAGAGGGGCCCACTTGCGGAGTACCTTAATGGCCCCCCTTGAGGGGGCCGGTACTTGAATGGCCTATGACTCTGGGCATTAAATAAAGGTAGCTTGCGAGTATTACTATAGGCAAGCTCTTCCTTTACTTTAGCTGCCTAATATTGGCAAGTGGGCCCTTCGGTAGGGGTCCCACTTGGTTGCCGAACGTTTCCTCCAGATTACAATAGGCATCAACTTCAAGTTTCAATTACTTTGATATGATATGATATGATTACGATATGAGTGCCTAACATATCCTTCGGATATGAATATGAACGGCAAAAGTACTTGAAAGAAAAGCTGCCTCATTCATACTTGGCAAGCGGGCCCCTCCCTAGGGTAGGTAGGGAGGGGCCCCACTTGAAGGTACTAGAATGAGGGGCCTTCTATTAGGGGTAGCAGAAAAGAACAGGACTTGAACCTGTAACCTTAGGTTTTGAAAACCTACGCTCTAACCAATTGAGCTACCCTTCTGTATGTTTATTATTGCCACCGGCAAAGGAAAACAAGTTATCCGCATTGGAAAGACAAACCTGTAAAGAACAGGGCTAGGGCATGACTGATGTCTTGGTCTTTGCCTTTGTCTTGGTCTTTGCCTTGCCTTTGCCTTTGCCTTGCCTTTGCCTTGCCTTTGCCTTTGCCTTTGCCTTTGCCTTTGCCTTTGCCTTTGCCTTTATATTCTTAGAAAAAATCTGGCATAAAATAAATAACTAATTTAACTTACTGTAATAACAAAATAAAAGACTCGTCAGTATAGATAAGGCTGGTGTAAGTAGCAATTATTTCTTGTTACGGTTATCATTTAGGCTTAAAGATTCTTATTACTAATTCTTCTTTTAAATTCTTATTGCAAATTAGTTAGTAAATATGGTTCTTATCTACTCTACTTTGAGACGTCCTTCAAGTGGGACCCTACCGAAGGGGCCCACTTGCGAGTACCTTTATTTTATGCCCAGATACAGGGGCCATCAAGGTACTTGGACTTAGTATAATCTCAATTGCAAACCCCCCTGGGCCTGGGTTGTATTCTATTTATTTCAAGTTTACGGGGAAGAGACAGAGTGCCAAGTAAATAAATCACAGGTTCAAATCCTCTAAAGCAGGTTAATTTGTTCTAAATTCAATCCAATCCAATCCAATCCAATCCAATCCAATCCAATCCAATCCATCCCAATCCAATCCAATCCAATCCAATCCAATCCAATCCAATCCAATCCAATCCAATCCAATCCAATCCAATCCAATCCAAATCCAATCAAAATGCAAATTGTAATAATCCAATTGTAGTAATACAATTGTTAATAATCATTAAAACTCAAACTCAAATTAAAACTCAAACGATTTCAGTGATGCGTGATACCCCTACCCCGCGGGGTAGGGCTACTCACTAGTCCGCCTGTGTATTTTGGCGGACCAAGCGCTAGGCAGCTAAAATCAAGTGGGACCCCTCCCTAAGGCCTAAGGGGAGGGGCCCCACTTACTTTGCCAAGTATGAATGATTATGAGGCAGCTACCAAGTGGGACCCCTCCCGAAGGGGCCCACTTGCGAGTACCTTAATGCCCAGATACCTTTTAATACAGATACCTTAAAAAATACAGATACAGATACAGATACAGATACAGATACAGATACCTTTTAATACAGATACAGATACAGATACAGATACAGATACAGATACAGATACAGATACAGATACAGATACAGATACCTTTAGATACAGATACAGATACAGATACAGATACAGATACCTTAAAATACAGATACAGAATACAGATACAGATACAGATACAGATACAGATACAGATACAGATACAGATACAGATACAGATACCTTTTAATACAGATACAGATACAGATACAGATACAGATACAGAACCTTAAAATACAGATACAGATACAGATACAGATACAGATACAGATACAGATACCTTTTGATACAGATACAGATACAGATACAGATACAGATACAGATACAGATACAGATACCTTTAGATACAGATACAGATACAGATACCCTGAAATACAGATACAGATACAGATACCTTTCAATACAGGGGAATAGGCCATCAAATAAAGGTACTTGAATGCCCATAAAAGAGTCATAGGCCATTCAAGTACCTTTATTTGATGGCCTATTCCCCTGTATCTGTATCTTTAATGGGCATTTAATTAAGGTACTCGCAAGTGCCCCTGTATCTGTACCTTTTATGGGCATTCAATTAAGGTACTCGCAACAGATAGTGGGCCCCTTCCCCTCCTGGACCCCTAGGGTAGGGTAGGTAGGGGTCCCACTTGAAAGGTACTTGAAAGGTACTTGAAATAAAGGTACCCGCGAGTATTACCATACCATACCATACATACCATACCATACCATACCATACCATACCATACCATACCATACCATACCATACCATACCATACCATAACCATACCATACCATACCATACCATACCATACCATACCATACCATTACCATACCATACCATAGGCAGCTAAAGGAAAGGAAAGGAAAGAAAAGAAAGCTGCCCAATACTTGATGGATGCCCCTATATCGATCGGACTCGAGGGCGTCGTCCCCTTGCTGGATCCCCCAATACTCGACGGGTAAGCTCAACTTGAACCATAATCCGCGCGCCTCCCTAACCTAGCGGTTGGGGAGGACGTGCTTCTTCTTAATCCGCGCGCCTCCCTAACCTAGCGGTTGGGGAGGACGTGCTTCTCTTTAATCCGCGCGCCTCCCTAACCTAGCGGTTGGGGAGGACGTGCTTCTCTTTAATCCGCGCGCCTCCCTAACCTAGCGGTTGGGGAGGACGTGCTTCTCTTTGGTGGGGGTGGGCCCCTATTCGATCGGGGACTCGAGGGCGTCGTCCCCTGCCCTTGCTGGACGCCCAGTATTACAAGTGGATGCCCCTATTGGATCGGGGACTCGAGGGCGTCGTCCCCTGCCCTTGCTGGACGCCCAGTATTACAAGTGGATGCCCCTATTTGGATCGGGGACTCGAGGGCGTCGTCCCCTTGTTGGGGCCCCTATTCCTATTGGATCGGGGACTCGAGGGCGTCGTCCCCTTGTTGGGATGCCCCTATATCGGGGACTTCGAGGGGCGTCCGTCCCCTTGTTTGGGATGCCCCTATATATCGGGGGACTCGAGGGCGTCGTCCCCTGCCTAGGCTGCCCAATACTTGATGGATGCCCCTATATCGATCGGGGACTCGAGGGCGTCGTCCCCTTGCTGAAAGAGATGCCCAATACTTGATGGATGCCCCTATATCAGCATTTACTTTTATTGTAGCTGCCTAAGATTTACAGTCGGCCCCTAAGACTAGGGGGCCCACTTGATTTGAAATAGGTTTGACATTCAAGTACCTTTATTTCAAGTGGACCCCTCCCTACCCTAGGGTCCAGATACAGAGGGGCCCACTTGCGAGTACCTTCATGCCCAGGTACAGATACAGGGCCATTAAATAAAGGTACTTGAAGGGGCATTTAATTAAGGTACTCGCAAGTGGGCCCCTTCCCTTCGGTAGGGGTCCCACTTGAAATAAAGGTACCCGCGAGTATCGAGTATTACCATAGCATAGGCAGCTTCTCTTTTACTTTAGCTGCCTATGGTATGGTATGGTATGGTATGGTATGGTATGGTATGGTATGGTATCGGTAATACTTGGCAAGTCTTGTTTTGGGCAGCCTTTCTTGTAGCTGCCTATGGTATGGTAAGACTTTAAAAAATATAAATCTAAAAAAGATATTAATTTTATGCCAGATTTTTATAATAATAGACAAGCAGCTATCCAATTAGGAGGTTGCTAGGGCTCGCGTTGAATTAGGTAGATGGATATCAAACAGTTTATAACTAGATCCCCATGCCTTATTCATAGCCACGTTAAAAGACATGTAGGCCACAACGGAACTGAAACAACGTCCGTCGTCTTATGATGCAGCAGTAATGAATATTGGACACTCATAGTAATATGGATCCAGATCTCTAGTCAGAATACTTCTTTTAATTTTTAAACAAATTTTATAGATAATTGAGTATTAACATAGTCCCGGCTAATTCTGTGCCAGCAGCCGCGGTAAGACAGAAGGGGCTAGCATCCTGCAGGATGACTCGGCGTAGAGCGTGGTTTTGCAATGTAGAAGATGATAAATTGCTTTGGAATTCTCTAAGGATTAGTCAAATAATAGGATATAGGGAGGAACGCCAAAGGTGTAGACATAAGCATCAACTCTTCTTTAAGCAGATCCACGGAAGCCCAGGGAGCGAAACGGATTAGAAACCCGTGTAGTCTGGACCGTCAACAAATCCTATACAATAGGACGCCTGATGATACGATGGCAACATTTGAAATCAAAGTAATCGCCTGCGATAAATATCTGCGGTGGAGCATGCGGTTTAATGCGACAATCCCGCTAAACCTTACCACTTCTTAATCCTTTATTTTAGTCAGTGGGCCCCCCCTTGGTATTGGGTTGGTTAGAAAACCCACACAAGACCAAGTACCTTAATGGCCCTGTATCTGTACCTGGGCATTCAAGCCTTAGGCAGCTACAATAAAAAGCTGCCTAATTATAAGGCTCGCAAGTACCGCCCAGAGGGCCATAAAGGTACTTGAAGGTACTCCAGGCACCGGCCCTCTGGGCATTAAATCAAGCCTTATATTATATTATATTAGGCAGCTAAAGTCAAGAAAAGCTGCCTAATATCAAAGTGGGACCCCTCCCGACCCTACCCTACCCTAGGATAGGATAAGGGGCATTACAAAAAGGGGAAGGGAAGGGAAGGGGCCCACTTGCGAGTACCTTAATTTCATGCCCAGGTACAGGGGCATTCAATTAAGGTACTTGAAGGCTCGCAAGTACCTTTATTGAATGCCCAGAGGTATAAGCCATAAAGGTACTTGAAATAAAGTACCGCGCGAGTATTACCATAGCATAGGCAGCTTTTCTATTAGCTGCCTAATACTTGGCAAGTGGCCCCTTCCCTTCGGGAGGGTGTCCCCCTTGAAGGGTTAAATCAAATAAAATAAAATAAAGGGTTTACTTATATAATAAAAATTTTACCCCTCCAAGCGTCCCCAAAGGCCAAGTGGCCCCTTCCCTTAGGGAAGGGGCCTACTTGCCACACCCCATGTGGCCCCTAAAGGGGGCCGCCCACTCGCCAATTATTAGGCAGCTAAAATCAAGTGGGACCCCTCAGGTAAGGGGGCCCACTTACTTGCCAAGTATTAGGGCAGCTAAAATCAAATAAAATCAAATAAAATCAAATAATAATCAAAATAAAATCAAATAAAATAAAAATAAATAAAATAAAATAAAATAAAATAAAATAAAAGCTGCCTAATATAATACTCGCGGGTACCTTCAAGTACCTTCAAGTCTTACCATAGGCAGCTACAAGAAAGTAAAGGCTGCCCAAGACTTGCGAGTACCTTCTAGTACCTTAATGCCCCTGTACCTGGGCGGTACTCGCAAGTGGGCCCCTCCTGGACCCTTACCCTAGGGTAGGGAGGGGTCCCACTTGAATGCCCAGAGTCATAGGCCATTAAGGTACTTGAATGGCCCTCTGTATATGGGCATTAAGGTACTCGCGAGCCTTCTATTAGGCAGCTTTTCTTAAAGTACCTTCAAGTCTTTAGGCAGCTAAAATAAAGGTAAAGCTGCCCAAGACAAGACTTGCCAAGTATTACCATAGGCAGCTAATAGAAAAGCTGCCTATGCTATGGTAATACTCGCGGGTACCTTCAAGTACCTTTATGGCCTATTACTCTGGGCATTAAATAAAGGTACTTGCGAGCCTTCAAGTACCTTAATTGAATGCCCCTGTACCTGGGCATGAAGGTACTCGCAAGTGGGCCCCTTAATTAAATGGCCCCCTGGCCATAAAATAAAGGTACTTGAAAGGTACTAGCTTACCCAGGGACAGGGGAATAGGCCATCAAGAAAGGTACTTGAAAGGTACTTTAAGTATTGGGCAGCTAAAAAAGGGCTGCTTAATAAAGACTTCAGGGTTTATGCCTTCTATTATTCTAAAAGATCTGGCATCTAGTAAATAACTAATTTATATTTGAAATATGGCTCAAAGAAGAGCTGACTAATACTTGATTAGCCGGCCCTTTAGAGAAGACAAGGGTACTAAAACTATTTCCGCATATGTCTATGCCTATGCATATGCATTTATGCCTATCTCCTTAATCGGGTTATAAAGTGGTAACATTTAATGGAATCGTATGGTGTTGGCTCTTTATTTGATTTGATCTTGATTTGATTTGAATTGATTTTGATTTGATTTGATTTTATTTTATTTGCATTTATTTGATTTTATTTGATTTTATTTAAAAAATCTGTCATAAAACTAAATGTGTTTTGAAACTTCAATTGCAGTTGCCTTATGACCTTTAATCTATGCCTTTGCTCAATTAAGATCCTTCCACGTCAGACTCATAAGAACCTTCAGCATCATAATCCCAATTACCGATCATCTATCTTGGCGTTGCTGCTATTATCAAAGGTGAAATTTGTTTGACCTATGTTGGCGACCATTAAAATATCAAGTCTATACTAATAAAAAATCCTTTCCCACTCCCAGCGAAGCTAAGACAACAGAAATACCCATCCATTAAAGTATATTCCTCCTTCTTCAAGCCTAGGCAGCTAAAAGGGAAGTAAAGCTGCCTTATTAATTCAAGTCGCAAGTACCTTTATTCTTTAATGCCCATAGGGCCATGAAGGACACAGAAGCTATACTGGATTGAAGAATGATTAATGAACAATGAACGATGTCAATGAGTAACTATCGATTGGGACCTAACGATAGGAAATAGAACTTATAACAGAATAGGATCGATTGCTCTTACATTCTATTGGGATAGAGTTTACACTGGTTGTCCTGTGGTGACTTGCTAGTACATAGGCCCATTCTTGAATAATACGCTTTTACTAGGCCAAATGCCCAATATACCTAAACATAGCTTGTAAGTCTGTATCTGTAATACGTTGCGTAGTTCATTCGCAAGCTTTAATTTGCCTAATATACTGGCAAGTAAGTGGGACCCCTCCCTCCCTTCCTAAGTGCTTTGCAGTACCTATATTCCTGGTAAGCTTCTATGGGGTTTATACCGCTTGTAAGCGCTAGTACCTTCATTAAGGAGGCGGACTAGCTAGTGGCCCCCCCCAAAGCACTGGCATGCTTGCCTAAGTAATACTTTAAGTGGGCCCCTCCCATCAAGTGGGACCCCTCCCTACCCTAGGGTAAGGGGCAAATTAGATAAAGGGAAGGGGCCACTTGCCAAGTATTAGGCAGCTAAAAAGATAAAGGAAGAGCTGCCTAAAGTAATACTCGCAAGTACCTTCAAGTAATTCAAGTGGGACCCCTCCCTACCCTGGATCATTCTAAAGGGGGCCACTTGCGAGTACCTTGATGCCCAGATACAGGGGGCATTAAGGTACTAGAATGCCCCTGTATCTTAATGGGCATTCAATAAAAGGTATCTTGCGAGCCTTCAAGTACGCGGCTTATACCTCTGGGCATTCTACCGCAAGTGGGCCCCTCCTGGGCCCTAGGGAGGGGAGGGTCCCTGAACTTGATATTGGCAGCTTTTCTTAGTTTAGCTGGCCAATAAAATATCATATAAGGCTTGAGGTTGAAATGCCCATAAAAGATACAGGGGCCATTAAGAAGGTACTTGATTAATGCCCCTTATCCTAGGGTAGGGTAGGAGGGGTCCCCACTTGAAGGTACTTGGCATAACCTTTTGGTTGATGCTTGGGAAGGGGGCATTAAGGTACTCCAAAGTACCGGACAATTCCTATGGCCGGTACTAGCAAGTCCTTTTACCACAGGCAGCTTTTTCTTTCTTTTATTGAAGCTGCCCCATACATACTTGGCAAGTAAGTGGGACCCCCCTTAGGGTAGGGAGGGGTCCCACTTGATTTTTTATGCCGTATTTTTTAGAATAATAGAAAGACAAATAAATCGAAACTGAAAGCGTAACAGCTCACTAGTTTAGTCTAACCAACGTATATATGCTGACTAACCAACGTATATATGTTTGGGTTTATGAAAATACCCATTCCTATGTTTAGACTCAGCCATTCTAAAATCGATCCTAGGTTCATTGACAATCGATCCTAGGTTCATTGACAATCGATTATAAGTTCATTTACAATCGATTATAAGTTCATTTACAATCGATATTAGGTTCATTCTATCAAGTACCTTCATGGCCCTATGGGCATTAAATAAAGGTACTTGCGAGCCTTATATTAGCAGCTTTACCTTTAGCTGCCTAAGGCTTGAAGAAAGGAATTACTTTATGGATGGGTTATTTCTGTTTTGTCTTAGCTTCGTGGAGTGGAAAGGATTTTTTAATTAGTATTAGCTTTGATATTTTAATGGTCAAACATAGGTCAAACAAATTCACCTTTGATAAAGCAGCAACGCCAAGATAGATTGATCGGTATTGGGATTATGATGATTCTTATGAGTCTGAACAAGATCTTAATTGAGCAAAGGCATAATTAAAGTCATAAGGCAACTCAATTGAAGTTTCAAAACACATTAGTTTTATGACAGATTTTTAAATAAAATCAAATAAAATCAAATAAAAATCAAATAAAATAAAAATCAAATCAAATCAAATCAAATCAAATCAAATCAAATCAAATCAAATAAAGAGCCAACACTCATACGATTCCATTAAATGTTACCACTTTATACCCGATTAAGGAGATAGGCATATGCATATGCATAGGCATTAGACATATGCGGAATAGTTTAGTACCCTTGTCTTCTCTAAAGGGCCGCTATCAAGTATTAGTCAGCTCTTCTTTGAGCCATATTTCAATATAAAATTTAGTATTTACTAGATGCCAGATCTTTTTAGAATAATAGAAAGGCATAAACCCTGAAGTCTTTATTAAGCAGCCCTTTTTTAGCTGCCCAATACTTAAAGTACCTTTCAAGTACCTTTTCTTGATGGCCTATTCCCTGTCCCTGGGTAAGCTAGTACCTTCAAGTACCTTTATTTTATGGCCCAGGGCATTTAATTAAGGGGCCCACTTGCGAGTACCTTCATGCCCAGGTACAGGGGCATTCAATTAAGGTACTTGAAGGCTCGCAAGTACCTTTAATTTAATGCCCAGAGTAATAGGCCATAAAGGTACTTGAAGGTACCCGCGAGTATTACCATAGCATAGGCAGCTTTTCTATTAGCTGCCTATGGTAATACTTGGCAAGTCTTGTCTTGCAGCTTTACCTTTATTTTAGCTGCCTAAGACTTGAAGGTACTTTAGAAAAGCTGCCTAATAGAAGGCTCGCGAGTACCTTAATGCCCATATACAGAGGGCCATTCAAGTACCTTAATGGCCCTATGACTGTCTGGGGCATTCAAGTGGGACCCCTCCCTACCCTAGGGTAAGGGTCCAGGAGGGGCACCCACTTGCGAGTACCGCCCAGGTACAGGGGCATTAAGGTACTAGAAGGTACTCGCAAGTCTTGGGCAGCCTTTACTTTCTTGTAGCTGCCTATGGTAAGACTTGAAGGTACTTGAAGGTACCGCGAGTTATTATATTAGGCAGGCTTTTATTTTATTTTATTTTATTTTATTTTATTTTTATATTTTATTTGATTTTATTTGATTTTATTTGATTTATTTGATTTTATTTGATTTTTAGCTGCCTAATACTTGGCAAGTAAGTGGCCCCCTTACCTGAGGGGTCCCACTTGATTTTAGCTGCTAATAATTGGCGAGTGGGCGGCCCCCTTTAGGGGCCACATGGGGTTGGCAAGTAGGCCCCTTCCCTAAGGGAAGGGGCCACTTGGCCCTTTGGGGACGCTTGGAGGGGTAAAATTTTATTATATAAGTAAACCCTTTATTTTTTTTTATTTGATTTAACCCTTCAAGGGGGACCCCTCCCGAGGGAAGGGGCCCACTTGCCAAGTTATTAGGCAGCTAATAGAAAAGCTGCCTATGCTATGGTAATACTCGCGGGTACCTTTATTTCAAGTACCTTTATGGCTTATACCTCTGGGCATTCAATAAAGGTACTTGCGAGCCTTCAAGTACCTTAATTGAATGCCCCTGTACCATGGGCATGAAATTAAGGTACTCGCAAGTGGGCCCCTTCCCTTCCCTTCCCTTTTTGTAATGCCCCTTATCCTTATCCTAGGGTAAGGTAGGGTCGGGAGGGTCCCACTTGATATTAGGCAGCTTTTCTTGACTTTAGCTGCCTAATATAATATAATATAAGGCATTGATTTAATGCCCAGAGGGCCGGTGCCTGGAGTACCTTCAAGTACCTTTATGGCCCTCTGGGCGGTACTTGCGAGCCTTATATTAGGCAGCTTTTATTGTAGCTGCCTAAGGCTTGAATGCCCAGGTACAGATACAGGGGCCATTAAGGTACTTGGTCTTGTGTGGGTTTCTAACCAACCAATACCAAGGGGCCCACTGACTAAAATAAAGGATTAAGAAGTGGAAGGTTTAGCGGGGAATTGTCGCATTAAAACCGCATGCTCCACCGCAGATATTTATCGCAGGCGATTACTTTGATTTCAAATGTTGCCATCGTATCATCAGGCGTCCTATGTATAGGATTTGTTGACGGTCCCAGACTACACGGGTTTCTAATCCGTTTCGCTCCCTGGGCTTCCGTGGATCTGCTTAAGAAGAGTTGATGCTTATGTCTACACCTTTGGCGTTCCTCCCTATATCCTATTATTTGACTAATCCTTAGAGAATTCCAAAGCAATTTATCATTCTTCTACATTGCAAAACCACGCTCTACGCCGAGTCATCCTGCAGGATGCTAGCCCCTTCTGTCTTACCGCGGCTGCTGGCACAGAATTAGCCGGGACTATGTTAATACTCAATTATCTATAAATTTGTTTAAAAATTAAAAAGAAGTATTCTGACTAGAGATCTGGATCCATATTACTATGAGTGTCCAATATTCATTACTGCTGCAGTCATAAGACGACGGACGTTGTTTCAGTTCCGTTGTGGCCTACATGTCTTTTAACGTGGCTATGAATAAGGCATGGGGATCTAGTTATAAACTGTTTGATATCCATCTACCTAATTCAACGCGAGCCCTAGCAACCTCCCTAATTGGATAGCTGCTTGTCTATTTATTATAAAAAAATCTGGCATAAAATTAATATCTTTTTTAGATTTATATTTTTAAAGTCTTACCATACCATAGGCAGCTACAAGAAAAGGCTGCCCAAAACAAGACTTGCCAAGTATTACCATACCATACCATACCATACCATACCATACCATACCATACCATACCATAGGCAGCTAAAGTAAAAGAGAAGCTGCCTATGCTATGGTAATACTCGATACTCGCGGGTACCTTTATTTCAAGTGGGACCCCTACCGAAGGGAAGGGGCCCACTTGCGAGTACCTTAATTAAATGCCCCTTCAAGTACCTTTATTTAATGGCCCTGTATCTGTACCTGGGCATGAAGGTACTCGCAAGTGGGCCCCTCTGTATCTGGACCCCTAGGGTAGGGAGGGGTCCCACTTGAAATAAAGGTACTTGAATGTCAAACCTATTTCAAATCAAGTGGGCCCCCTAGTCTTAGGGGCCGACTTGTAAAGTCTTAGGCAGCTACAATAAAGTAAATGCTGATATAGGGGCATCCATCAAGTATTGGGCATCTCTTTCAGCAAGGGGACGACGCCCTCGAGTCCCCGATCGATATAGGGGCATCCATCAAGTTTGGGCAGCCTAGGCAGGGGGACGACGCCCTCGGAGTCCCCGATATAGGGGCATCCCAACAAGGGGACGACGCCCTCGAGTCCCCGATATAGGGGCATCCAACAAGGGGACGACGCCCTCGAGTCCCCGATCCAATAGGAATAGGGGCCCCAACAAGGGGACGACGCCCTCGAGTCCCCCGATCCAATAGGGGCATCCACTTGTAATACTGGGCGTCCAGCAAGGGCAGGGGACGACGCCCTCGAGTCCCCGATCCAATAGGGGCATCCACTTGTAATACTGGGCGTCCAGCAAGGGCAGGGGACGACGCCCTCGAGTCCCCGATCGAATAGGGGCCCCACCCCCACCAAAGAGAAGCACGTCCTCCCCAAACCGCTAGGTTAGGGAGGCGCGCGGATTAAAGAGAAGCACGTCCTCCCCAACCGCTAGGTTAGGGAGGCGCGCGGATTAAAGAGAAGCACGTCCTCCCCAACCGCTAGGGTTAGGGAGGCGCGCGGATTAAAGAGAAGCACGTCTCCCCAACCGCTAGGTTAGGAGGCGCGCGGAATTATGGTTCAAGTTGAGCTTACCCGTCGAGTATTTGGGGATCCAGCAAGGGGACGACGCCCTCGAGTCCCCGATCGATATAGGGGCATCCATCAAGTATTGGGCAGCTTTTCTTTTCTTTCCTTTCCTTTCCTTTAGCTGCCTATGGTATGGTATGGTAATGGTATGGTATGGACTATGGTATGGTATGGTATGGTTGGTATGGTATGGTATGGTATGGTATGGTATGGTATGGTATGGTATTGGTAATGGTAATGGTATGGTATGGTATGGTATGGTATGGATGTATGGTATGGTAATACTCGCGGGTACCTTTATTTCAAAGTACCTTTCAAGTACCTTCAAGTGGACCCCTACCTACCCTACCTAGGGGTCCAGGAGGGGAAGGGGCCCACTATCTGTTGCGAGTACCTTAATTGAATGCCCATAAAAGGTACAGATACAGGGGCCACTTGCGAGTACCTTAATTAAATGCCCATTAAAGATACAGATACAGGGGAATAGGCCATCAAATAAAGGTACTTGAATGGCCTATGACTCTTTTATGGGCATTCAAGTACCCTTTATTTGATGGCCTATTCCCCTGTATTGAAAGGTATCTGTATCTGTATCTGTATTTCAGGGTATCTGTATCTGTATCTGTATCTAAAGGTATCTGTATCTGTATCTGTATCTGTATCTGTATCTGTATCTGTATCTGTATCAAAAGGTATCTGTATCTGTATCTGTATCTGTATCTGTATCTGTATCTGTATTTTAAGGTATCTGTATCTGTATCTGTATCTGTATCTGTATCTGTATTAAAAGGTATCTGTATCTGTATCTGTATCTGTATCTGTATCTGTATCTGTATCTGTATCTGTATCTGTATCTGTATCTGTATTTTAAAGGTATCTGTATCTGTATCTGTATCTGTATCTGTATCTAAAGGTATCTGTATCTGTATCTGTATCTGTATCTGTATCTGTATCTTATCTGTATCTGTATCTGTATCTGTATCTGTATCTGTATTAAAAGGTATCTGTATCTGTATCTGTATCTGTATCTGTATCTGTTATTTTAAGGTATCTGTATTAAAAGGTATCTGGGCATTAAGGTACTCGCAAGTGGGCCCCTTCGGGAGGGGTCCCACTTGGTAGCTGCCTCATAATCATTCATACTTGGCAAGTAAGTGGGCCCCTCCCTTAGGCCTTAGGGAGGGGTCCCACTTGATTTTAGCTGCCTAGCGCTTGGTCCGCCAAAAATACACAGGCGGACTAGTGAGTAGCCTACCCCGCGGGGTAGGGGGTATCACGCATCACTGAAATCGTTTGAGTTTTAATTTGAGTTTGAGTTTTAATGATTATTACAATTGTATTACTACAATTGGATTATTACAATTTGCATTTTTGATTGGATTGGATTGGATTGGATTGGATTTGATTGGATTGGATTGGATTGGATTGGATTGGATTGGATTGGATTGGATTGGATTGGATTGGATTGGATTGGATTGGATTGGATTGGATTGGATTGGATTGGATTGAATTTAGAACAAATTAACCTGCTTTAGAGGATTTGAACCTGTGATTTATTTACTGCACTCTGTCTCTTCCCCGTAAACTTGAAATAAATAGAATACAACCCAGGCCCAGGGGGGGTTTGCAATTGGAGATTATACTAAGTCCAAGTACCTTGATGGCCCCTGTATCTGGGCATAAAATAAAGGTACTCGCAAGTGGGTCCCTTCGGTAGGGGTCCCACTTGAAGGACGTCTCAAAGTAGAGTAGATAAGAACCATATTTACTAACATAATTTGCAATAAGAATTTAAAAGAAGAATTAGTAATAAGAATCTTTAAGCCTAAATGATAACCGTAACAAGAAATAATTGCTACTTACACCAGCCTTATCTATACTGACGAGCTTTTATTTTGTTATTACAGTAAGTTAAATTAGTTATTTATTTTATGCAGATTTTTTCTAAAGAATATAAAGGCAAAGGCAAAGGCAAGGCAAAGGCAAAGGCAAAGGCAAAGGCAAGGCAAAGGCAAGGCAAAGGCAAAGGCAAGGCAAAGACCAAGACAAAGGCAAAACCAAGACATCAGTCATGCCTAGCCCTGTTCTTTACAGGTTTGTCCTTTCCAATGCGGATAACTTGTTTTCCTTTTGCCGGTGCAATAAATAAAACAACAGAAGGGTAGCTCAATTGGTTAGAGCGTAGGTTTTCAAAAACCTAAGGTTACAGGTTCAAGTCCCTGTTGCTTTCTGCTACCCCTTAATAGAAGGCCCCTCATTCTAGTACCTTCAGTGGGGCCCCTCCCTACCCTACCCTAGGGGAGGGGCCCGCTTGCCAAGTATGATGAGGCAGCTTTTCTTTCAAGTACTTTTGCCGTTCATATCAATATCCGAAGGATATGTTAGGCACTCATATGCGTATCATATCATATCATATCAAAGTAAATTGAAACTTGAAGTTGATGCCTATTGTATCTGGAGGAAACGTTCGGCAACCAAGTGGGACCCCTACCGAAGGGGCCCACTTGCCAAGTATTAGGCAGCTAGAAGTAAAGAAGAGCTGCCTATAGTAATACTCGCAAGTACCTTTATTTAATGCCCAGAGTCATAGGCCATTCAAGTACCGGCCCCTCAAAAGGGGGCCATTAAGGTACTCGCAAGTGGGCCCCTCTGTATCTGGACCCCTAGGGGCATTCCTCAGCACGCCCACAAAGCTTTCTACTGGGGGGTCCCACTTTTAAGGCCTTATCTACTTGGAGTACCGCCCCAGATACAGATACAGGGGCCCTCAAGGTACTTGGATTGAAAAGTTGTTTAGGCTTACTTACAGAAAGAGCTTGACTTCCAAGTACCTTTCAAGTACCTTCAAGTCTTAGGCAGCTACAAGAAAGGCTGCCCATGGTAAGACTTGCGAGTACCGCCCAGATACAGAGGGCCATTAAGGTACCTTGAATGGCCAATTACCCTGGGCGGTACTCGCAAGTGGTCCCCCTTACTCCGCCCTAGGGAGGGGTCCCACTTGATGCCCCTGTATCTGTATTTAAAGGTATCTGTATCTGTATCTGTATCTGTATCTGTATCTGTATCTCTATCTGTATCTGTATCTGTATCTGTATCTGTATCTGTATCTGTATCTCTGTATCTGTACTCTGTATCTGATCGGTATCTGTATTAAAATTGTAATCTGTATCTGTACTCGTATCTGCTCATCCTTCTATCTGTATTATCTGAAGGTGATCTGTATCGTAATCATACATGTTATCTGTCGTATGCTGTATCTGTATTTTAAGGACACGCTGTATCTGCTATCTAAAGTATCTGTATCTGTTATCTGTATTTACATTATCTGTATCTGTATCTGCTTATCATCTGTATCTGTTACTCTGTGATTTTAAGGTATCTGTATCTGTATCTGTATCTGTATCTAAAGGTAAATCTGTATCTTGTATCTGTATTTTGAAGTATCTGTATCTGTATCTGTATAAACAGGTATCGTATGCTGTATTAAAGGTATCTGTATCTGTATCTGTATTAAAAGGTATACATGTATCTGTACCTGGGCCATTAAGGGTACTCCAGGTACCTTCAAGTGGGACCCCTCCCTACCCTTAGGATAGGATAAGGGGCATTACAAAAAGGAAGGGCCCACTTGCGAGTACCTTAATAAATGCCCAGATACAGGGCCGTACTTTAATGGCCTATGACTCTGGGGCACATTCAAGATGGGGCCCCTCCCTAGGGGTCCAGGAGGGGCCCACTTACTTGCCAAAGTAATTTAGGCAGCTACTAGAAAAAAGCTGCCTATGGTAATACTCGCGGGGTACCTTTCAAAAGTACCGGCCTATTCCCCCTGGTACATTTTAATTAAGGTACTCGCAAGTGGGCCCCCCCAATCCGCCTACCCGGAGAAGAGGTCCCACTTGATGCCCAGAGGAATAGGCCATTAAGGTACCGGAGTAACCTTAATGCCAGGAATAGGCCATAAAGGTACTGAAGGTACCCCGCGAAGTATTTATTAGGCAGCTTATACTTTTAGCTGCCTAATAACTTGGCGAGACCCAAATAAGGGCCTCGCTTGGAGCCGCCGCATGAACGTTGGCAAAAGTGGCCCCCGTGTACGCGTAGGGGAGCGGGTCCACTTGGAGTTGGCAAGTGCCGAACCCCTTAGTCTTAGAGAGCAAAATCCACTTGGGCCTTTGGTCCTCTGCCAATATGCTTGGTAAGGGGGGCTCTTAGGAAGGTATGACAGAGAACGGCAACACTTTAGCCATTCTGTGGCGGTAACTACTTATATTGATGATGTAGTGTCTCCCATATCTCTTCCGATCTCGCGTATAGCGTTATAGGCCTTATTAGATTTATTTCTCTATGGGCTTTTGTTATCAAGTGAGAGAGAACAAATCGAGACAGTCATGGGTGATCTGCATTTTCTGTGACTGCTAGCACTCTCCCACGATCACTTTCAGTATATCTGTGTCAGTACATGGCCGATTTGGATAAGGGCTAGTGCTTTCCTCAATTGGGGATGTGTGTCGACGCTCCAGGTCTAGTGAGCGTTGCTTTATTGTATTCATCCGCACTTCTCATCATTTACAATTCGTTAAAACGTTTTGAATCGTTTTACAACTGGACTACCGTTGACAATTCTTTATGGCTACACTAGTTGCAATCTAGTAAGCCCTCTCTTAGAACCACAATCTTCTGTTTCTTGTTATCTCGTGCGGATCCTCAATTACACCACCTAACTGCCCTCTAATCATTCTCTCTTACTTGCTCTAATCCCTACTCAACTGCAGATGCGCGTGCGTCAATCAAGGGTCTACACACGCACATCGTGCACACCTGCCTCTGCTTCGCGTGCGTGCGTGCCGTCTGCCATTTCGGTCCTGCGTGCTGCTTGCTCTCACTATGAATCTTCTCCATTTTTACCGGACACACAACTGCGTACTCTCTCAGGTTCACCGTGTGAGTGAGCCTTCTTCTTAAAGGTCAACACATTTAATGTCGCTTTACTCATACATCATTTAGTTGAGTTCTCTCTGATTGAATTCTCTTGCCGTACATCGACATCGAGCATCCGTTCTGGTAAACCGTTTCGGTGGACTCTGTCGACACACATCGAGTACGTCTTTACACAGATTCTTCTTGCAATGACAGTTTAAACAAATGAGGGCAGCTCACTTCTCCATTCTTATGAGTGCTGGTGATACACTAATCCGTAGTGATCACACGGTCAGATCTTATGTTTACATTACGTACTGCCCCTAAAATTAAGTGTATTTTGTTCTTTCTGACACTTCTGCGTGACACTCTCTCTTTTGAACCGAGCTTCTCCATTCTCCATCTTGTGTGTCCACTTGTGTTACTCCTAGTGCGCTTCCAGGAAGTCTTCTGCTTTTTAGCTTCAACCACCTCCTTTCGACTGCTGCTGATTGTCTTACTAGGACCTTCATGTGTCACTTTACGTACAGTTGGCCGTCGGTAAGACCCGACAGCCCGTAGTGTGTGCAATTCGTCCTATTTCAACCATTTAACGATTTCTGCGGACTAGTTAGTGACTCTAAGTTGCATCATATCTGAAAACACTAATCATCAAGCGACTCTCGAGCGAGAGTGTGCGTTTGCCCTCAGTCTTGCTGCTTTCCTCGTCACCACCACACACAGTGCACTTTCGACTGTCAACTCTCTGCGAGCGAGCGTTAGCTGACCGAGCGCGAGCAACTCAATAGTTCTACCCTCCGTCTGGGGGCACTAGTTTTGTTCAGCGTGAAGCCGCTTTGTGTGTTAGAGTGTATATCTCTGTATTATTCGTTTTATTCTGAATCGTTCACGCCTGCCATTACCGGGTCGAGATCTTACGTCTAACTTCGGTAGGTCAACACAGTTTGTGTGCGTGCCGACATACACAGTTATTGAATCCCCGAGAGCCCTAACAACATACACACACGAGTGCTCGATTAAACATCAGCTTGTTTGGTTATTCTTATTCGTAGCTCCGATCTTCATTTCCTTCAACCATTATATTGAGTACAAACCTTAGTTATAATCTACTATCATCACATTATAAATTGAATTAACTCAAAATCACACTTTAAACTATAAACTATAAACTAATTAAAACTTTAGTTGCAATACAAACCTGTCTCCAGATAAGTAAAGTTGTAAAAGCTTTCAATCTAGTGGGCCCCCTCACAGTCTTAGCAGCTCTAAGGCCCCACCTTTGCGGCCCTCTCCGCCAAGTATGAATGATTATGAGGCAGCTAAAAGAAAGAACATTAAGAAGCTCACGCCGACAGCACGTACTGGTAATACCCTCAAGACGCACGTACCCTTCATAGTACACATCTATAAAACTATTAGCCATGGTGCCTATGACTTACACTTTATGGGCATTCAAGTCAAGCTGTATATATGGCAGCTTAAAGAAAAGAAGGGCTGCCTAATATAAGTTATAAGGCTCGCAAGTACCTTTCAAGTACCTTAATGCCCTCTGATCGCGGCCAGCGTAACTCGCAATCTTACCCTGGGCAGCCTTTCTTGTGGCTGCCTAAGGACTTGATTGAATGCCCAGAGGTATAAGCCATCAAGTGGGAACCCCTACCGAAGGGAAGCCCACTTGCGAGTATCCTGTAATGCCCAGATACAGATACAGATACCAGATCCAGTACAGATAACAGATACAATACAGATACAGATACAGATACAGTGAGCACGATTCTCTCATACAATAACTCTATATCTTTTATTACAGATACAGATACAGATACAAGATACAATACAGATACACCAGATCATCTTGCATACAATACAGAACATAGAGTGAGCGCGAGTGAGAGCATATGGAATACAATAGCGAAGCAGGCCTAAATGTAACTCTTCTCTTGGTGACTTACGATACAAACTCCCCAGGTCCCCTTTCTCACAGTGTCTCATTCTACTGCCATCCGGCACTGTCAAGTGGTAGCTCCACTCGGGTACCTTTCGTGTGAGTGCGCCCCCCTTATGTATCACACACACTGAAGCACATGTGAGAGTGCGAAGCCGTGAGGCAGCTTACAAGATCTACTCTAGAACTATCTATCTCTCTCCATGTGACCTCATCTCTCTATTACACTCCGCCCTGACCCTACCCTAGCGACTTGAGGATAATATGTGCACACTCTACCCCTCCCCCTCCCCTCTCTGTACGCAAATTAGAATAGAGACAGTGCCCCTACTTGCGAGTACCTTGATGACACACATACGAAACGGTAACACAGAGGGCATTCAATGATAGCAACCCCTTCCGCTACGCCTAGGGGCTATTTAAATCTCGCCGGCAGCCCACTTGCCTTTCCTGAGCCGCACTCGCCCAGACAGAAGCCGCCCGGTACTCAGAAATCTCTCACTGGCTCGCAGAAGTACCATACTGATTCGAAATGCCTCTAAAGATCCCTCTATCTTCCGATCTACTTGAAGTACTCCAGCGACCGTAGGGCCTATGACTGCTGTGCATAAAGGTACTCCAAGGTACGCTTTGTCTTTATGGGCCTATGACCTCTTTTATGGGCATTCCAAGTACCTTTAGGGCCTATGACTCTTTCTGGGCATCAGTGGGACCCCTCCCTAGCACCTCGGGGAGGGCCCACTTGCGAGACCTTAGTTAATGCCCATATAAGGGGCGAATTGGCATCAAACGGTACTTGAAAGGTACTTCGCAAGTCTTTGTCCTTGGGCAGCCTTATGGTAGCTGCCATATGGTAGGCTTATGGTAAGACTTTAAGTGGGACCCCTCCCCCTTACCTACCCTACCCTAGGGGTCCAGGAGGGGAGGGTCCACTTGCGAGTACCTTAATGCCCCTTTAGGGCATTAAGTACTTGGATGGCCTATTACTCTGGTAAGCTAGTACCCTTAATGAAATTCGCCCCCCTTGTCAAGTACCTTGAGGGGTCGTCTATTGCCCCTTATTGTTGCGCAGTTAAATAAAAGGTACTCGACAGTAATTTAGGCAGCACCTCTTTTCTTTTGAGCCTATGGTATGGTACAATCTTGGGCAGGTCAAAAGGGCGGCCCCCATAAGCTTAGGTTCCGCGACCTAATTTACCTTTACGGCATTCGAGGCACTGTGGAATGAGACTAGCTGTACCCAGAACAGAGGAATAGCCCTCAAGTACCTGGAGTACTTTAATTTAAAGTACCTTTGATTTTATGGACTTATACCTCTGGGTAAGCTAGTACCTTAATTGAATGCCCCTAGGAATAGGATCGTCACTAGCAACCCCCCCAAAAGCCAAGGGGATATAAGGGCAGTTAAATAAAGATACTGCGAGCCTTCAAAAATAGATAACGAAAAAAAACTTACCTTTTGGGGGCCCCATGTATCGTGAGATGGGGCATTTTCCCAACATGGGCGACCCTCTCCCTCCCTACCCCTCCCAGGGGCATAAAGGGAAAGGGGAGCCCACTATCTTGCGAGTACCTTTATTTAATGCCCATAAGTACAGAGTATACCCAGGGCATGTAATAAGTACTAGAAGGTACTCGCAAGTGCGCGCCCCCTCCCTTCCCTTCCCTTCCCTCCCCTCCCTTCCCTTCCCTTATCCCTTCCCTGTCCCCTTTCCCTTCCCTTCCCTTCCCTATTATCAAAGCCCCGTATCTTATTCCTAGGGCCTAGGGTTATACTCCAGGTAGGGCGCTCGCCTCACTGATACGCGTGTGCTGACAGTGTAAGTATCGATCCCTTCTACTATATCCTGTACCGTCTCTCTCTACTACTACACAGGCTCTATATGAAATGCCCCATAAGAGTCACAGGCCCTCCAAGGTACCTTGGACGGTACCTAAGTTTTATGCCCAGATGTCATAGGCACTTCAACGTAGCCGCGCCTATGACTCTGGGCGGATACCTCCCAGGTACCTTTTGGGCCCCCCTGTATCTGGGCAATCAAGTGGACCCCTACCTACCCTACTCGCTACGGGTCCGATTAACAGAGGGAAGGGGCCCACTTGGCGAGTACCGGCCCCTAGAGGGGGCCATTAAGGTACTTGAAAGGTACCCCGCGAGTATTACCATAGCCATAGGCAGCACCTCTTTACTTGAGCTGCCTAAGGTAATCTTGGCAAGTCTTGGGCAGCCCTTGAACTTTCCCGTTTAGCCTGGCCTAAAGACTTAAGGTACTTGGAAGGTAACTTGGAGCTAGTACCGCCGTATTGATATGGGCATCAAGTGGGACCCCCTGCCCTACCCTAGGGGGGGTCCCCTTGCGAGTAACCGCCCCCGCCCTTTGGGGGGGGTTAGCTAGTAACGCCTAGGGGCGGTACTAGCTACCGCGAGGGCATTAAGGTACTGACAAGGTATCTAGCTTTACCCAGATAAGGGGCCATCCAAGTACCTTTATGGCCGGCTGATATCTGTATCCTTTAATGGGCGGGTAACTCCAGGTCTCTTATGGCCCCTGTATCTTAAATATGGGACCATTAAGGTACTCCAGGGTACGGCTTCAAGTGGACCCCTCCCTATCCACTACCCTACGGATAGGATACAGGGGCATTACTAAGGGAGGGGCCACTTGCGAGTCACCTTTATTTTATCCCAGGGTATTGGCCATAAAAGGTCTTGACAATGGCCTAGTGACTCTTTATGGGCATACAATAAAGGTACTGCCAGGTACCTTTCTTTTAATGGCCTAGTTCCTCTGGGCATTCAAAGTGGGACCCCTACCTACGCATACCTACGGGTCCAACCTGGCTCGATAACAGGAGGGGCCCACTTTTTGCGAGTACCGCCCCCCTTGACGGGGGCCATTAAGTGTACTTGAAGGTACCGCCGCGAGTATTGGATTCAGCATTGGAACCCATAACCAATGAGGCGGCTAAAAGAAAAGCTGCCTAAATAACCATTGGCGAGTCTTAAGTCTTAGGCAGCTTTATTTTTAGGTGCCGGCTTAATGCTATGTAGAGGAGTTTTAGAGTGGGACCCCCTTCCTATCCTGAGGGGCCGCAGCGAGGGGCCGCACGTAATGCTGCGGACCAAGGTAATTCGAGGGTAAGCAGCTAAAAGAGAAAGCCTGCCGGTATGGTAATACTCGCGGGAGAGAGATGCCCAGAGGGGCCATCAAGGTACCTGGAGTATCGTTTTGTTGCTTTGCTATCTCCCAGGTACAGGGGCCTATTCATTAGTGTAACTTGAAAGGACTGCCCCAAGACTTGCGAGACCTGGGCCAGTATACAGATTACAGGGGCCTAAAGGTACTTGAATGGCCCCTGTAACCTTGGGCATTAAATCAAGGTTACTTGCGAAAAGCCCTTCAGGTACCGCCTTAGATGAATGGGCCCCTGTAATCTTTTATGGGCATTAATTAAGGTACTCGCACAGTGGGGCCCTTCCCTTCCCTTTTTTGGTATATGCCCCTTATCCCAATCCTAGGGAGGGGACGGGAGTTCCCCACTTGATATTAGGCAGCTTTTGCTCTATTCTTGACTTTACGCTGCAAATATAAATTAGAGGCTTGATTTGATGCCGCGATATAGGGGAATAGGCCATCAAGGTACTTGGATGTGCCTATGACTCTGGGCGGTTACCTTGCGAGTTATTAGGCAGCTTCTTCCTTTAGCTGCCTCATTCATAGCTTGGCAAGTAAAGTGGGCCCCCTTACCTCCCCCTAGGGTAGGGAGGGGGCTCCCACTGTGATTGTGTAGCTTGCCCTATGGTATGGTATACTTGACTAAAAGTCATTTGTCTTGGGCAGCTTTTCTTGACTTTCCTTCTAGCTGGCCATATGGATGGTAGCGACTTGAAGGGTAACTTGAATGGCCTATACCTCTGGGTAAGGCTAGTAACTTCAAGTAGCCTTGACGGCCCATTCCGCCTGGCATAAAGTACTAGAGAATTACTCCAGGTACCTTTTTCAAGTACCTTTATTTTTAATGGCCTTAATGACCCTGGGCATTAAAAGCAAAAAATAGTAGATAGAAGGTACTCGCAAGTGGGCCCCTCCCGCTTACCCTAGGAGGGGAGGGGTCCCCCTTGAATGGCCTATTACTCTGGGGCCCTTTAAGGTACTACAAGTATTACGGCCAAGCTTTCCCATTTTAGCTGCCTATTGTGTATGGTAATACTTGGGGAGGGGTCCCACTTGGTAGCTGCCTCATTCTCATTCATACTTGGAAGTGGTACGCCCCCCGGGGGGTCCCACTTGATTGAAGCTCTAAGAACTTTAAGGTACTTGTAAGGTACCTGGATACCTTAATGCCCAGGTACAGGGCCACCCAAGTACACCTTAATGGCCCTCTGGGCGGGTATCTCGCCAGGTACTTGATGGCCTCTGTATATGGGCCTTAAGGTCCCGCGAGTATTACCATAGGCAGCTAAGTAAAGGAAGAGGCTGCCTAATACTTGGCCAAGTCTTGGGCAGCCTTAGCTTGCCTAATACTTTTGGCAATCCTTGGGCAGCCTTTAGGCTGCCTAAAGACTTTAACGGTGGGACCCCTACCGAAGGGAAGGGAAGGGACAGGGAAGGGAAGGGAAGGGGCCCCACTTGCCAAGTTTACGCAGCTAAAATAAAGAAATAAAAAGCCTGCCTATGGTAATATCGCGGACCTTCATTTAACGCCCATATACAGAGGGCCATTCAGTAACCTTGAATGGCCCCCTTCGGGGGGCCGGTACTTCGCAAGTGGTTCCCCTTACATCCCCCTAGGGTAGGGAGGGGTCCCAACTTAAACGTCCTTACCATACCATACCACTAGGCAGCTACAAGTGGGACCGCTCCCTAAGGGCCCACTTGTCAGTATTAGGCCCACTTGCCAAGTTTAACCAAGGCAGCTAAAATTAAAATACAAGTGGGACCCCTCCCTATAGGGGGTCCAGGAGGGGCCACACTTGCGAGTACCGCCAGAGGGCCATTTACAGGTAACTTTAAAGCTGCCTATGGTAATACTCGCGGGGTACCCTTAATTAATTTAACCCCAATATACAGAGGGCCAACTAAAGGTACCTGCAAAGTACTAGGCAGCTTTATTATTAGCTGCCTATGGTATGGTTAATATCGCGGGGTACCTTCAATTACATGCCCACGAGGTATAGGCCATTAAGGTACCTGGGGTACCTTTATTTAAATGCCCAGGTAAGATACAGGGGCCATACAGTGGGACCCCTACCGACAGGGGCCCACTTACTTGCGAGTACCTTCAAGTACCTTTATTTATGGCCAATTACCGCGACCTGGCATTAAATAAAGGTACTCGCAGTGGGCGCCCCTTCCCTCCCCTTTATCTAATGCCCCTTAATCTAATCTAAAGGGGTAGGGAGGGTCCCAACTTGATGGCCCGCCTTTAATCTGGCATTCAAGCCTTATTTAGGCAGCTCAAGTCAAGTGCTAAAATATGCAAGTGGGACCCCTAACCTACCTAGGAGTCGCCAGATACAGAGGGGCCCACTTTGCGCAGTACCTTTATTGTGAGCCCATAACAGATACAGGGGCCATCAAGTGGGACCCCTACGAAGGGAAGGGAAGGGAAGGAGGGAAGGGAAGGGGCCCCTTGCGACGTACCTTAATTAAATGCCCATAAAGAGGAGTAATAGGCCATTAAGGTACTTGAAAGGTACTGAAAAGGCTCGCAAGTACTTTAGCCCAATAGGGCCGGTACTTGAAGTACTCGCAAGTGGGAGCCCCCTTCCCTTCGGTATGGGAGGGGTCCCACTTGAATGCCCATTTAAGATACAGAACAGGGGCCGCATAACAATAAAGGTTACTTAAAGATCAAGGTACTTGAAAGGTACTTGAAAGGTACTTGAACACAAAGGTAGCTTTAAATCAAGGTTATTGACAAGGTAACTTTAAATCAAGGTAGCTTGAAAGCAAGGTCTTTAAATCAAGGTACTTGAAACAAAGGTACTTAAAATCAGGTACTCTTGGAAAGGTGCTTTAAATCAAGGTTACCTTGAAAGCTGACCAAGACGTAATTGGATAATCTATAGAAACCCAAATATCTATACCTATAGATGCGCCTATCCTATATGCCTATACTTATAACCTATAACTATACTATACCTAATACCTATACTATACCTATACTATGCCTATACTATGACCTATACCTATACCTATACGCTATACCTATAACTAATACCTTACCTATACCTATACGCTAATACGCTCATACCTATACCTATACCTATACCTAATACCATATACCTATCACCTATACCTATACCTATATCCAATAAGCCATCTCTTGGGTCTGACCTCTGGCTGTCTAGTCTTGCCTTCCTTTAGCAGAATGTTTTTTGGTCCAGTCCGACGGGGCCATTGGGCTGCCTAAAAATATAAATTATATTTCTATTTTTCTTTTCTATAGTCTTTTAGTATTCTTTATAAAAATCTGGCATCAAATTAAAAAAATAATACTTCTTGAAGGTTTGACTTTCAACAGTACGGCGGCCAGTTGACTCTGGTAAAAGGCTCGTACGCTCCAGAGACAGGGCCATGGGGCCCCGGTACCGCAGAGATGGGCTTATGGAATGTCCAACGGCAGGTAGCCCCTTGCGACTGCCTTTTTTTCTTAGGGCCCAGCTAGAAAAGTATTAGGCAGCCAGGGGAGGACACTAAAACGAGTTCAGATCAGAAAACATTTTTAAGCCATCCGCGATCTCCTAATGACGGTCAGTAGAATCCCCCGGCTGCCTAAGGTTGACTAGGTTCAAGTACTATCGTCAGCTCATATCAGTTCATTTGGTATCATAACATTTTTCAATTTTAACTATCATAATTCATACATTATCATATCAGAATATATCATATCAGATCATATCAGATCTTGATCAGGATCAGATGCCGATTTCAGAATCAGATCAGATCAGACATCAGTCAGAATCAAGTTAATTGATTTACATTGAAATTTAATTGAATTTCATTGAATTTAATTTAATTGAATTTCATTGAATTTAATTTAATTGAATTTCATTGATTTAATTGATATTTCATTTCATTAGAAGAACTTTTAACACATTTGACTTTGAGAAGACACGACATACATTATCAGATCCTGTAAAGATCTTTCAAGTACCTTTAGGGCCAATTCCCTGACTCTGGGCGGTATGGGCAAAGTCGCTCATTTACCAAGATGATGCCATCGCATATTATAGTTAATACACATCTCGTGATGGCCATTTATTTATTTCCCCTTTAAGGGTTCATTCTAGGGTTCACTTCTAGGGTTATTTTCTATTGTTTCATTTTCTCTAGGTCCGGCCTATGTCTATGTCTACGGCGGCACTAGCTTAGGGGCATCGAAGTTGGGGACCCCCTCCCTACGCCTAGGATAAGGATAAGGGCATTAGGATTAAAGGGAAGGGCCCACTTTGCGAGTAACCTTTCGTACCTTCAAGTGGGACCCCTCGCCTAACGGGGAGGGGCCCACTTAGCGAGTTACCGGGCCGCAGGGGGCCGGTACTAGACATGCCCTCTGGCGGTACTCGCAAGTCTTGGGCAGCTTTTACTTTAGCTGCCTAAGACTTTTGATTTAATGCCCATAAAAGATACAGGGGCATTCAAGTACCTTAATGGCCCTCTGTTTTCATCCTGGTATCTGGGCAATAAAAAATAAAGGTACTCGCAAGTCTTGGTCTTGGCAGCTTTTACTTTAGCTGCTAAAGGACTTGGAAAGGTACTTTGAAAAGGTACTAGCTTAAACCAGAGTCAGGGGAATAGGCCATCAAGTGGGACCCTACCGAACGGGAAGGGCAGGGAAGGGGAAGGGAAGGGAAGGAAGGGAAAGGGAACGGGGCCCCTTGCCAGTATTAACCATGACCATACAGGCAGCTAAAGTAATCAAGGGGGACCCCTTTGTTTGGAGGGGTCCACTTGCGAGTACCTTCAAAGTACCGTAAATGCCCCTTTATCTGCATTAATTCAAGCCCTTATATTTAGGCAGCTAAGGAATACACAAGAAGGGCTGTCTAATATCAAGTGGGACCCCTCCCTACCCTACCCTAGGGGCCAGAGGGTAAGGGGCCCAACCTTGCGAGTACCGTTTATTTAAGCCCCATTAAAGAGTCATATACAGGGCCATTAAACTAAAGGTACTTGAAAGGCCTCGCAGTACCTTCAAGTACGCTTCAAGTCCTTCAAGTAACCTTGATTTCAAGTACCTTCAAAAGTACCTTAAGTACGCTTCAAGTACCCTTGATTTCAAGTCAGCTTACAAGTACACTTGGATGTTCAAGTTACATTTCAATACCTTTGATTTCAAAGTACCTTCAAGTACCTTGGATTTCAAGTAACCCTTCAAGTACCTTGATTTTCAAGTACCTTTCAAGTACCTTCAAGTACCTTCAAGTACCTTCAAGGGGACCCTCCCTACCCTACCCTACCTAGGATAGGATAAGGGGCATTTCCGAAAGGGGCCCACTTGCGAGTAGCCTTTATTTTATGGCCCAGGTACAGGTAACAGGTACAGGGGCCATAAAGGTACAAGAATGCCCCTTGGTAGGCTAGTACCTTAACTTGAATGCCCCTAGGAAATTCAATACGGCTACTAGCTACGTGGGCCCCCTCTACCCCCAAAGCCAAGGGGTATCACAGTGGGACCCCTCCCGACCCTAGGGGGTCCAGATACAGAAGGGAAGGGGCCCCTTGCGCGTACCGCCCAGCAATACAGATACAGGGGCCAATAAAGGTACTT